>JAOCPS010695387.1:0-10601 GCA_025505425.1 Graphium colonna | reverse complement strand
TACGTCCAACATCTTAGTGGCCCGTGATCATGAACGTTGTTAAGGGTTCAATACGTCGGGGATTTAACAACAAATTTGAACTTTAGCTGTCTTTACATTTATTTACACAGATAATGGAGTTGCATCTGAATCGTTATCGGAATTGTAGTTACTATTATTTGTGTTAGTTCAAGCTACTGGTGCCAGTTTTATGATATAAAATAACACACGTGCGAGCAGATAAGTAACATGTCGACGACATTGAGACATAATATAATAAGTAAAAAATAAAAATATGTTTATGAAAATAAAAAAACTGCTTGAACAATTAGTTTTCGTGTTAAAAATTAAAAATTACCAGTTCATAATTGTGTGTCAACACAATTATGAAATGGTAATTTAAGGTTAAGAATAAGGTTTTGAATGAACTTTAGTAATCTTTTCCATGTTCAGTGTTTTTACTGCCACTATGAATAGTTTGGCAAATTCATTGTTTACATTTTTATTATTACTAACAAGCATAACATGCCCATTATTAAATCATATTCCTTTTTATGAAGAAAAAAGATCAAGGCTCTCTACTGAAAAGGGAATAGAATTCTTACGAAGAACGGATGTATCCGTGACCCAATACGTAACTTTAAGCAGCTTATGGTCGGAATCCAAACGTTACAATATATTTATCTGGTCTAATATATTTAACTTAACATAGTCTCTAAGCAAAGAATGTTTTATTTTTTTTTAATTAATTTGAAAATGCAATTAAATCAGATAAATCACAGATGTGACACAGATATCAATCTTTTAAATTTATTCTAAGATACGAAAATGCTTAACTAACATTATTATTAATAGATGATAAACGAAGCAGTAACAATAGACTGGTTTCGTTTATGATTTTGAATGCCGCCGAAAAATCTAATCTTCAAAAAATTAAGTCATTGCTGTAAAATTGAACGAGCTTTCGTCCGCAGCTTTGCTCGTGTTCATTTAGATTATTAATTCATTTAGAATACCCCGTCTTTCAGCCCCCTTTAGATTCTCTATCACCATCACCGATCTGTAATCTCAAGCCCCTGCTTGAAATTACACATCGGTGAGATATATATACATGGCGGTGGAGATAACGAGTGGTAGGTGCAGTAATTTATATATATATATATATACATATATATATATATATATATGTGTATATAATTATTAAATTCTGGCCAAAATCTCGATAAAGCTCCATGTTAAGTTTGTAATATAATGTGTTTCTTTTTTTATACACTTCAAAGTAATTTCGGATTATTTTGTCGCAGAACGGTATATAAGTAGTAATAAGTAATAATTGCAATCTTGTGAAAAATTGTTTGACATAACAAGGCGTGGTTGCGTGTAAAAACTTATTTTTGTATCAACAAATGACATTTGAAAGTAATTATAGAAAAAATAAATTGTTCATTTGAAAAAAAAAACACTAGCTATTTTATAAACTATTCTATAAAAGCTATTAATTGCTGACTATCTGTTACTCGAGTTAACATTGTGACGTTGTGTATTTCAATCAAGGCTTAATGTTTTAAAAGAAGTAAATTGTCACTGCAATGAAAACTTCAGTTTGTTTACAAATTTTTGAAATGATTTAAACATTACCTGATTTTAATGAAATTTTAGTTTCAAATAATCGTTTTTTCCACAATTAAAAAAAATCGCTATAAAGATTGCATAGTGAAAGTCTACGAAATATTGCCTGTATTTCTTATCTGTAAATAATAAATTGATTTGAGAAATGCATTTTATGTCAATCGTTTAATAGTTTCGTATATTAGTATTAAATATCATTTCTGTAACACCTTTCTGTGAACCTAGCGCTCTCTGGGCCACCCAAAGGTATACTGGCAAAGTGTTCAAGTTCGTGCACAAGACGAAGATCTAATAAAATAAAGAAATCTGGATCTGGATGCTCATGTCTCTTTTAATACGATGGCATGGTAGTGTGTGTATTGATTTTTTTAATATTTTACTTTATTTCTAATGCATGTCATATAAAAATAAACTTTAATTGGCTTTGCTTCTTTGTTTAATTTTATATTAACAAAGTAAGATGAGTAAGAATATATTAAGAAATAAGCTGGGATACAGTAATAAAAGTAATAATTTTGTAATGTGACGGAGATAACGCAGGGATCGGTTATTTTTTTTTTGGATATTATATTTTCACTGAAACAATACAAATTGTGGTGTACAACTAGAATAATGTAGTTAGTTTATGTCTACAAGTTGAACCATTGTACTAGATGTCCGCCTTACACTGATTTTTATTTTCTAAAAGAAATGTTTTTATTTCATGGTAAAAGGTTATTTTCCTTGTTCTGTGTGACTTTATTTAATAATCCAGATTTCCAGTCAGAAATGATAATACAACATTTTATGACGATGGCGAGACTATTTAGTATATTATATACGATATTGTATAATGAAAAATTAAAAAAAAATGTATTTTGTTTATAAATATAATATCACAAGTTTAGATTTTAATTTTACTAAAAAAAACCATGCAGGATTGATTTGATCTGTATCTACATTTTTAGTCTGTAATATTAATTTTATTTTTGTAACATCACAAATGATTTTATTTATAAATTGTGTAATCGATGAATTGCAGTATTATTTATTAACCGCATTAACGCTAGTGACACCGCCTCCGTAGCCTAGTGGTATGGGCGCTTGTTTTACAAACCGGAGGTCGTGGGTTCAAATCCCGCGGGAGAACAACGAATTTGTATTGTTGTTTCTTGGTTAGATTAAGGCGATGCGGGCTGATCACCCGATTGCCTGAAAAGAAAGATGATCCATACGTCGGATGGGCATGTAAAAAGTCGATCCCGGTTGTCAAGAACATCTTTGGCAGTCGTTATAGGATGGCAGTGCCTTCAAATATCTGACAACTAATCCATTCTTCGAATTCAGTTTATCCCTTTGGGTTGCACAGGTCGGAAGCCAGTCGCTCCGGTAATATTTGGATGGATTAGAGAAGTCGACCCCAAGTAACTTGGTAAAAGATAAGGAGGAAGAAGAAGATTAACGTAGCAAATTTATAACCAGCTCAAATCGATGCAAGACGTTGATGAATTGAGCCAAATTCAATTAATATAACTGCGCCCAAGTTTAATAGTTTATGTAGCAGAAATAAATATTCAAAATCCGATCAATCCGAAATTTATGTTCAAAAATTTTCAATTTTTGTCTACATTTTCTATTTTCTGAAATAATTTCAGAAAATAGAAAATGTGTAGATTAAAAGTGAAAATACTTTTCTTATATAACTACAATGTTAATGTTGTTAAAGTTGGTTATTATTCCCCTGTTTTTTTCAAATTTCACATTGTTAAGTTTTGTGATTCGTTGCATCTTAACATTTTGTATTAACTTTCTTAGCATTCTTTATCGCTTATACCATTGGGAGTGTTCAGAGGAATTTTTCGGGATAATAACTACTGCTGCTGCTAACATTTTGATAGTTGAAAATTCACCACTGTGCGATTTCGCGATCATTTTTTGCCGCGCACGACACCTTTGTGGAATTAACTATCATCAGCGGTATCCGAACAGATACGATTTAGGGACCTTCAAGAAAAGAGCCTATTCCTACTTTAAAGACCGACAACGCTCTTGGAAATCCTCGGAAGTGAGTTCAAGAGTTGTGTTGATCACTTACCATTAGGTGAGCCGTTTGCACGTTTTCCTCCCTCTTTATTAAAAGATATAACTAGAACGAAAATTAAAAGAATTATTCATCAAGTGTGAACAGAAAGCACACTTTAGCTTGAATAATTAAATAGGAGGCCTAGTTGCGTAAATTTTATTTAATAACATCAGCGTTATTTTTTAAAATATTCGTATATTTTAAATTAAGCTCCACATTTTTCGTTGTTTTATAAGGTAAAATTTCTACATAACGTAGCATTTTATGTTTGTAAAAGATATAACATTTTATGTCGTTCGTATTTCTTAATTATTAATTGTAAATTGTAGTTGTTGTTATTCGTTTATAGTTACTTTATACGTGGTTATAAATGAAGAAATGAATTCATTTCGATTTAAATCTTAAACTTCTAGACAATTTTAAGCACATTCAAAAAGTTGTATCAGATATACTTTGTGTGTCCGAAAATATGATCATTTCCCCCAGTATGCTTGTCGACTTAAATGGCTTATGATTTAACATAGCTGCATAACATAGGCTCTGGAACTTTACTTTTTTTTTCTATTTTACATGACTCCGTCTTACTAATATTTTTGGGCAGTTATAGCTTACGTTGTGATTGGCACGGCAGTGTATAACTTATATTATTACGTTGGCAGTACTAGAAAGGCGTGATTTGAAATACTTTTTCAGATTATTTTTTACACAAGTTCTCTTAATCATGTTATTGTGCTATACCGATTTGTTTTTATTGTTTATCTTAATATCTTTTATTTGTTTAATACCATACTTGCGTTTCACTTACATCAAATTTATTGCTCATACTAATTGCTTTTTTCATGTGTTCACATGGGAGAGAAACGTATTTATCGCTATGAATATTAAACACTCGTACTCGACTTTTAGTCTGCGACCCAAAGCAATAATGTGTGTTTAATTTAGTAAAAGAAACAAGTCTTAACGTTGATTACATTTTCAAAATAAGTTCACTTGAATAGTCATCTATACAAACAAATAAAATTAATGTACTTATTTGTAAATCTGTAAATCAGCGCTTTAAACTAAATTTATGTGAAAATAAAACGATAATTATTAAGCAATAACAAATTTCTATAATGTTTTGTCTCCAGTCTGTTTGCGGTCTGTCAGTCTGTTTAGGTCAGATACAATCGTAAATAAAAAAAATATTGATTTTTGCGAGACTTGTATATACGGCAAATAGCTGTAATAGTAACATAATTTTTAGTAGAAAAAACATTGTATGAAAATTATAAGATGCTAGTAAAACCGCAAGCAACATCTATTCTATACAAATTTAAGGGTTTGTAATAGGGCCATTTTTAGGTTTAATAATTTTATTATTAAGAATTTAAATTTTATTGTTAAATAATATTTTATTTTTAAAAGGCATTCAAAATTGTTCAAAACTATTAACATACTGGGCTCGAACAAAGTTTACCCTACGAATCTATTAGACCGTTTTATTAGCAATATTCTACGGTCTAATAGAATAGTATACTATGGACTTCCGCAAAGTAACGCCTGATTATATTAACAAACTATAACGTTTCAATACCGCACTGTTAACGTAATTATCCAAACGTAACTTGTAATCAAGTAGAATCACTTCATCTTTAAATATAAGGTTTCAGCTTTTATTTTTTTTTATTACGAAAGAAGAATACAGATTTTGATCTTCTTTTCGATCTTCTTCCCCCTCTGAATACTTAATAAAAATTCTCACTCATCCTACCCAATAAACCTATTCTATTCAAATTCTTAGGCCAGCAATGCACACACAACTTTTCAGATGTGTGTTTCCAAGGGCTACGTGATCATTTAACATCAAGTAAACCTCGCTCGTATGTCCAAAAAATACGCTAACATGAAACATATATAATATTTAAAAACTTGTACTAATTTATTAGCCTTGACACAAAAATCATTCCGTTTTGTGTTTAAGTGTACCAGCAATTTATGACCAAATTACGCAAAAAATACTTTACTTTATTGCAATATTATAAGTATTTTAATTGTAATGTTTATTTTAGGTCACAAAAATTTTTACTGTATTGAGATTTTACGCATAGTTTCCTCTCTAAGAATAATATTGTTTTCGCAATTAAACATTTTTATCGAGATATATTTTATCTATGGACATCAAATCTTTACTATAGAGGTACTTAAGAATTCGACGATAAAACATACAACAATATTGGTGCTATAGTGCAGAATATAAATGTGTGAAAAGCGATGTAATGAAGTTTGGAATAACGTCGTTGGCTTCCATGTTAAACGTCCGTCCGTTCTTTCTAAATCTTTTGCGGTCGGAACTCCAACCGACGTTAATTTTCCTTATGAGTATCTACGCAAGCAGAATTTCAATTAAGTATTAAACAATGAACCATCAGCGTGAAGTGTGAAATTATCAATGGTTCGGGTGTGAGCTAACATGCGCAGTTCAAAATAAAACACAAAAAAGTAATTGTCCCTCTGCAGGATTCAAAAACCCTGAAAGCAAGCAGCCTTGACAGACTTCTCGGCCCTAGGCATCGGAGGATTTTCACCAACCTCCTACCCACCGCCCCCAACTGGGGGCCGTGCGTCTCTTATATTTTTAAAAATATTTTTTTTCTTCTTCAAGAAAATAATATGTTAATATTTGAAATTAGTCGTCACCGCGTCGCGCAATACATTCTTTTTTTAAAACTCTATAGTCTAAGCTAATAATGAAAACATAATATTCATTAGCGTCGATCTTGTTATTTAAGTTGTAGTTTATTTGCATTTTTGTTCAGATATTTTGTATTCAATAAAGTTTCGATTTCATTTAGATTTCAATGTTACGCGTCACGATAAAGCGACGAGCGAAAAAAATGAGTTATATCTTTCGCTTCTCTTTTGTCTCCTTTTATAAATATTAATTTCACTGCTCTCGACACTGATAACGAGGTCGAGCGAGATATTTGAAAATGTAATTTAATATCGCAGAATAGCTGAAAAGAGTGCAAGTTTCATGTTTAAAAACACAATTCTTATTTTTCCTTTATCTTACATTGGAAAATTTAACTTTTGTTTATTTATTAATTGTCTAAGAAACACCTCCTTTTATCACGTTATTGAAGATATTTTTACAATTTATTTTCCTCAGGGTTTGAAAATATCGAAAAGTCGAGCTTGGTATTTCAGAATTACTCATTAAAATATAATGGAAATGTGTACGAGGATCTAGAAACAGAATTGAAAAAAACAAAACCAGGAAATATGTTTACGTAAAAGACTTTACGAAATTATTTCAATGAAACTCATATTTATTTGCATTATCATTGTTATTTGTAGAATTTTACAAACTACGTTTCCATAAATGAGTATTTTATCGGGTTTCTTTTTTTGACGCTGCCTACAAGTCACAGAGCTGACAAGCTCTGTTAGTTATGTTGCAAGGCTTTTGTGCATACAGTGATTGCACATACACAAATATTCATATAATACAAATAATTGATTAAGATTGGATTGAAACCTACGAACCGCGACTATGAAGCCACGGTTTTAACAACTGCGTAAACCGGTCATCTCTCATCTCTAATATTGTTTGTATATTGTATATTTTATAACATATACTCAGTTTCAGAATCATATATTATGCAAGTAATTTGTTTGTATCGATGATACAATTCCGATCAATTACCTACCACAAATTGTCTATGGGCCTGTGTTAACTGGGAGTGAACAGACAAATTTTTGGCGAAAAAATAAACTTGGGATTACATAAAAAATTTAATTTTATCCCTGTACATCAAAACCGCCAAGCCTGCAAACATAATCAGCAGCTTCTTCATAAATCGGACCAAGATCAATATTTCTTGAAAACATTACGGTAATCTACAATAACAATGAGATCACGCTACGTCCAACATCTTAGTGGCCCGTGATCATGAACGTTGTTAAGGGTTCAATACGTCGGGGATTTAACAACAAATTTCAACTTTAGCTGTCTTAACATTTTTTTAAATAGATAATGGAATTGCATCTGAATCGTTATCGGAATTGTAGTTACTATTATTTGTGTTGGTTCGACCTGCTGGTGCCAGTTTTATGATATAAAATAACACACGTGTGGGCAGAGAAGTAACATGTCGACGACGTTGAGACATAATATAATAAGTCAAACTAAAAAATATGTTTATGAAAATAAAAAAAACTGCTTGAACAATTAGTTTTCCTGTTAAAAATTAAATGATATCTCCTTTTCATAAATGTGTGTCAAAAAAAGGTTTTGAATGAACTTTAGTAATTTTAAAATTCTTTTTCATGTTCAGTATTTTAACTGCTACTATGTATAGCTTGCCAAATTCATTGTTTATATATTTATTTTTACTAATTAATAAATCATATTCGTCTTTATCAAAAAAAAAATATCAAGACTCTCTACCGAAAAGGGCATAGAATTCTTACGAAGAACAGATGTATCCGTGACCCAATACATAACTTTAAGCTTATGGTCGGAATCCATATTTAACTTAATTTAGTTTCTAGGTAAAGAATGTTTTATTTTTTTAATTCATTTAAAAATACACTAAAATCAGATAGGTCACAGATGTGACACAGACATCAATCTTTTAAATTTATTCTAAGATACGAAAATGCTTAACTAACATTATTGTTATTTGATGATAAAACTAGCAATAACGATGGACTGGTTTCGTTTATGATTTTGAATGACACCGAAAAAGCGAGAAAATTTATAATATTCATAAAATTAAGTTATTGCTGTAAAATTGAATGAGCCTTTGTCCGCAGCTTTGCTCGTGTTCTTTTAGATTTAACTAAATTGTATTTGTTTATTCCATTTATTAAGTTTTCTTTTGGAATACCCGATCTGTAATTTCAAGCCCCGGCTTGAAAATATATACATATCGATGATGGTCGTGAGTTCCAATCCCGCGATGACAATGACTTTATGTAATTGCTTTTAACTTGAACCGAAAACTTCATTCTATGCTAATAATATTCTTAGTTGTTTCGGATATAAGTCCAATGAGACTACGAGAGAAAAGAAATAGTTAGCCCACCTATGTCTTCGCAATAACTCATGCTCTATAATGCCTCCTGTGCAGTGGTTGATCCTTAAATCAATTGACCGCTGCAGTTGATATGTGGCTAGTAAAAACTTTATATATTTACATTTCAGTGTTAAATCTATATGCACGTTAGAATATTTGTTACATATGTAATTTATTTATTTATTTCATTACTCTAGGAATTAAATGAATGCTTTTCTTAACTCTCACATCTATCATCTCACATCATCTCATAAATAACAAAAGTAAATTATGAATTTTAAGGCATATAAAACATTAAGTTAAGCTAGTTTCAATAGGCATGAGTAACTAACTTCAGGAAAAAAGTACACGAAAATCATTTAAGTATTTCAAGCATATGCTGTAACAAAGTATTAAAACTATAATTGTCCATCTAAAGGTAGACATATAAATTATACCATTTGACCTTAAGCCCGCCCTTGTACATATTTTGTGCATAGAGTAAATAAATTAATAAATAATTGCCCATTTGGTTTATCAGTGTATAAGAGCTGCTTTTGTTTTCGAAGTGAAATTTATTTCAATAAGGAATAACGATCTGAAAAAAATTATCACTGCAAAAAGAAGCTAAAGTTTCTGTACAGATTCATAAAATGATTTTAATAGCACCATCGACGTTTTTTACATACTTTCAAAGAGCTTTAACCGTATGAAGAAGATACGTTTAGAATTTTGTTTAAAAGTTAACATATAAAGAAGCTGTAATGCTTATCAAACATCAAGATTTTTACAAGTGATAAAAGATGCTTAATTTTAATTTTTAATAATATGATAACTAACCATGTCTCTTCTGATGGTTACTTTTAATTTAAAAACTTAAGTGTTAAAAGAGTAATGGTTAAGTAGTTTTACAACTAAATTTTATTAAGACTACGTAGCAGGTATGACTAGTTCGTTTTCTGAGGAAGTCTCAATATTCTAACATCGAAATTTGACTATATTGCCTTTTGAAATAAAACGCCAAAATACTAAGTAGCACAACGAACATATTATCGTTAGTTTTGAAACGGGCAATTATAAATAGCAAGTGATTTTTTTTCAATTTTACATGAGTTACAAAAAACTTTTTTAACGTTTTCATTGTTATAAATTACGGTACATATTATCTGTTATTTTAAAATATTTAGGGCGTTACTGATAATCGTTTTGTTTCCTTTAAAAAAAGGATTTAATTCAATTTTGTTATCATCAAATTTTTCCAACATCATAAGCTCATGTGTGTACAGATAGCCAGATACCTCTTAAACAAAAAAACTTGAAGTTTTAAACGAAAGAGATATTGTTTAGGACATGGAAAGGAAAGAAATTTAGGTTTTGATTAAACATACAATTTGTTCTTTCCGACGTAAAAAATGTTCTTCTGTCTTTGGACTCACTTTTTGCAAGTGTCTTAAAAAGATGCCATTTGTTTTCTTTAATTTAATTTAAGATAAAAAGGATTCAAACCCAGTGTACATAAACGTACATAAGTTCCTTGTTTTTTACTTATCTATGAATTTGATATATTATGCCGTGGTACATGTAACAACGCCATCGTAAGTAGCGGTAATGACCGTTGTACCTTAATGTTTAACATGAATAATTTTATAATCAAACATTTTGGTGTTTTAAAGTATTAAAACGACTGATCCATTTCTTTTTTCTATGATTACTCTTCATACAAAAAGAAATTTAAACACGCAACTACGCCTTTGTTACTTTAAGCAATTTTCACAAGTTTTGCAATTATTACTTAATTAATAAAGGGGGTAGAGATCTGAGACAAAATAATCCGAAATTACTTTGAAGTGTCTAAAAAAAGTAACACTTTGTATTACAAACTTAAGATG
>JAOCPS010695276.1:0-10602 GCA_025505425.1 Graphium colonna | reverse complement strand
TGCTTTTAAGCTGGGATGTAATGGACTTTGATAAGGATTTATTAACATGTAAGTGGGAATACGCGAAAGTAAAAAGATTTTCCCAAGTAGACTATTGTTGGACAGGCAATTTTGAATACAACCCGATAAAGTCTTAGCAAGCGACATCCTATCACCTCTCGGAATTCTATTAAGTACTGGAGCATTGTTATGATAGAAACAAATCGGTCCGTTCCGGTCATAATTGCAGATGGGAACAGAACCAATGACTCCCGAAAACGGACCAAATTACTCTTTAATTTTAAAAAAGGAATCCTTAAGGTCTGACAGTATACTGCAACATAGTGAAAAACATTTCACGTAATACTGAACAGTGCAAAGCACAGGTACATGCTTACTTCATACCGGTGTTTTATTACACTGGAGCTCATTTTACTAGGCGGAACAGGATTCCGCCCGACTTGATAATTGTATGTGCTCTTTATAACTCAAGGATGACTCCTTATATCCGTTGGGGATGCTCGAATTCCACATAAATACGAGTAGTTTACCGCGTGCTTTATGTTATGCTTAAGTTAAGTAATTTAATAGGACCTGCTGTAGTAATTTTTTGTGCTCCTTTGTAAAGAGGTTTTTAAATAATTTATTGTGTTCTATGTATCTATCTTTTCCTATGCGTTTTACTATTAAAACAAATTTTATGATGATTGTTGGAAAAGTAATAAATATAGAATAGTATAAAATAAAAATGTAAATTAACGTGTATTGTGAAAGTTACAATTAAGCTCACGCTCATATCGAGCGTAAGCTTAATTTTATATCTCAGGTCACAGTTGCAGTTTCAATGGCTTGAAATTTTTTTTTTATAATTTGCGGTTTCGTTTTCAGATATCCCGTTCTTTATGTATGATGATATTGTAAGGAACTTGCGCGTTACACTTTATGGGTATTGCGTCAGTTTGTATGTACGGTGATTGCTGAGAGACCAAAAATATTAAAGGAGAACACTCGGTACTCGATTGTCATTATATTTATGTAATAAAATGAGAGGCACAGCTTTCGACCAAACTTTCCAATAAATCAATTAATTGCGAACGTAATGAAAATGGCGAGGGCAATCAAAAAATAAATTCTAGATAGATATTTATAGGTTAAGCAAATGCCTGCATTCTCTAAAGTCGGACAGTTACATTTGCAGTATACAACTGCTATTGGCGGCAAACCGTTGGATTAACTCATTTCACTTGGAACAAAACCCAATTAAAACTAACGTCGGACGCAGACCCATCAATCAGGGAGCTTAATACTCTCGCGAAAAAAAAGCGAAGAATGGTTTCTGCTTAAAACATGCACCAAGTTATACATAGCAGAGCTGAACTAGGCTATATGTAATTTCCAGTATAATATAGGTGGTGTTATTGCATGCAAAAAAAACTTTGTAAAATATTTTTTTTTTAATTATCCTTATAGCTCAGTTCCTATGAACTGCTTACTGAGAGTAATAGCGATATATTACTTATTTGGCGATAATATGACAATGTTAGCAAAATACTCTCTTAAGGGCTCTAAAAATTTGTTCTTGATAAAAAATATTTGTATTAGCACAAATCATTATAGCCGTTTAATTGGTTAATTAGCTTTATTGATTTGTGAAACTAAAAAATTTAATTTTATTATTTTTATTTAAAAGAAAAACTACTGAACCAATTTTCATGAAAATTTAATGAGACTTTTCTGCAAGAATACCCTATAACATAAAAACAGAATTTTCAAAATCGTTTCATAAATGGTGGAGATATGCGCGAACGAACATAAAAAAAGAATACAAACATAGGAATTGAGACCTTTTCTTTTTTTGAAGTCGGTTAAAATGGTCAATAGCAATCCTTGCTTCTTCATGTTATGGTTATTAATACCGATCAGTTCTCCATATTCTGTCATATTAATCAAATACTATCCCAGTTTTGATCACGTTACTCTAAAAATCAGTGTAAGCGGCACCGATTAATCAGCGGTGCAACCGAAATGTAGATGCTTGAAGTAAAATTCTTCATATGCGATTTCCGTGGAACACCGTTGCGTAGCAGTCATATAAATAATAATGACAGACTTTTGCTATTTTTACATTTAAATTAAAACAATGATTCGACAACCAAAGCAAAAAGGATTATATGATTCATATGACACTAACATGTCTTAATAGCATGACAATAAATCTCTTTTTAGATTTTTTTCACGTTTGTTGGTTTTTCAATCCGAGTTTTATCCTGAATGTCTTCGCTGTGTTTAATAAAACTTCGACGACTTTGGCTTTTAATATTGGATCTACTTACTACATCTATTGACATGGCATTAACTACATCGATTTGGAGCTCAGATTGCGATCATGCGTTCTAATGATGTTAGTGTTTCATTTGATCCTGTCACTATATTGTATATGGTGCTATATTTTACCAAATTAAATTTATTAATTTTTTTATGAAATAAACTATCAACATAATTCATATTAAGGAATTGATTTAATATATTTTTTTTAATTTATCACTTCATAATTTTCGTTTTAATTATTCTTCATATTTACTTAATTCCAGTATCAAAAAATGATGCACTATATACGTATAAATCTGGAAGTTGTGCCAGACAATATCTCATCCCAACCTTATACAGTTTTAATGAGAGGACCTATGAAATCTAGCCATCACTCGGGAAGAAGTTATTACACTTATATAATGTTGGCGAGACAAGCATCTTCTTAAATGACATTATTATGGGCTATTAGCTGTATAACAGGACAGCGAACAGTTTGTTGCTGTGCGCATACTAAAACAATCGTTTGATATTTGACTTGGGCTTGACATCAATATACGATAGAAGTTCTATCACCATTTTGGATAGAATGTTCATAGAAGAGCATGAGAATTGTAATCAATACAAAAGTATATGTCACGTGACTTTTTACACAATAATAATATAAAGTATAAAATAAATAACACAGCTTTTATAATTATATGCAATAATTCATCCCATTAAAATTCAATTATATAATAGTTGCTGT
The DNA here is from genome assembly GCA_025505425.1 of Graphium colonna. Classification (NCBI taxonomy): domain Eukaryota; kingdom Metazoa; phylum Arthropoda; class Insecta; order Lepidoptera; family Papilionidae; genus Graphium; species Graphium colonna. The sequence continues at coordinate 7,568 of JAOCPS010695276.1, read as the reverse complement.
GCTTGATAACTGAGATAGTCACTGTGTATTAATAAGATGGCGGCACGTTTTAAATTGGGACACAATAATGCTTCACGGTAAAAATAGTTGTAGCTATATTATAAACTGAAGTCAATCATATTCATATCCTGTCGTCAGTTAAGGTTCACTCTTTACAGAAGACTAAACATATAACTTTGTGCATTCCTTTTCATTTAACACATATGTTTTGAAAGTCTTATGATCCATGTTCTAATTACTACGCATTGATAATAAATCATCACTATTTAATCATACTTATTCTCGACATACATTAACAAAACGTTTGACAGTGAATAATGACAAACATTTCTTACGTCAAACAGTCTTTTTAGTTATTGCCTACCATATTGGTGATGAGTGTTACAAACAATTGTTAATAAAAATAATAACTTAATTTTTACTTAGATGAATTCACTTATCGAAAAAGTTTTCGTTATGTGATCTACTTTTGTATATACCGTACACTATAATGCCCTCGCTTCATACATTTCTGAAACCTTCTCCTTTGAATGATATATCCACTCTCCTTTAGAATGATAATTTTGTGCGTCTACTTAAATAGTATTATATTTTTTTCGGTATTATACATATATAAATTATGTTGTATTTTATTGGTAGGTACCATCAGCTTATCGTAGTAAAGGAAGTATTAGGCATAAAATTAAGCATAGATTATGAAAAATCTAAGCAAATCAAACATTTTAATTAAAAGTTAGACCAATATTTTATTCAATCCTCTAATATGCAATTGATCGGAAATAAAAAGTGTGTGTGTATTTACTGATGTACGCATAAAAGAAGTTCTACTTTTTTGGCGTAACTTGATAAAAATCTTTCTAAAAATTTTATCTTTTACGTTACCCTACGTTTGTAAAAAAAATACACTAATAATAGAAAAAATGGTATAAAAATTTAAATGAAAGTTTTATTATAACGTAATATAGTTAAAATAATAATAATGAACACATAATCTTTCTTTTTTTATATTTGGCACGTAGCGACATCTAATGAAGAACTTACGAACTGTCAGAAAAGCAGAATTTTGTTATATTTTACCATAGTTGCGCCATTTATTGTTTGAAATACTAGTTAATGTAATGGACTCAATGTTGCTGCGACATTATTATATTTCATATATAGATAGAATTGCTTTACACTACATCACAATGATGATATGATATGTTGATTAGCTAACTTTATAATTGTGTGCGCGTGCATCGTAAAAAAATTGTCTCTAGCTAACTTCACACCATCGGTTTTCTGTGTCAGTGTAAGCGCGCATCGAAAAAATTTACTCTTACCATTTTCCCCTAGGACCCGTGGTAGCTCAGTATTCGAGCACTCGCCTTAAATTCTGTTTACTCGGGAAGAACCTGAATTTGATCTCCCGTGCCCGCACCAATGAAATTGTCAATTTCCATATATATTTCATGCATATCAATGAAATAATATTTCTAAGATATAAAATTGGTGGACAATCCGCACTGAGGCCGCATGTTGGACTATGCCTTATACCCTCGGTTTATAGGAGGCCTTAACTCAGCAGTGGAATACTAAAAAAAATAAGCTGTTATATATATTTTACTTTACGTAATACATTTTTCCCTAATGCAACAAAGAAGTATAATTTAAAAAAATTAATACATACAACTTATGATTTTATTTAAAATTGTCAATACAATGATTACTGTATAAAGGAAAATATCGTTTCGAAAATTCTTAAAAAAAAACAATAAAAAATTAATAAATTAAACGAATAATCTAGTGTATTTTATATTATAATCGATGCAGCACAACTATTAAACTATCGATTTCAATTTCTGTGAGAACCATAATTCATACTGGAATAAATTCATAAACGATGGTACTCTAGTTCTTCTCTAACGCGGCGAAATGCTGCAATGTCAAAATGCGACAAAACCACCATGATACGACGATGCGGTTAGCCGAAGTGCACGTCCGGGCATAAGCTTTTACTCCTAAGTATTTGCTCTATGCATGCATAGATTTACATTGAGAATTATTTAGGGATGGCAATCTGAGTCCGATGAAGATTAAACGCGTTGATTTTTTTAGCTCTATAGGTCCAACTGGTCATTTAAAGCCCCTCTCTTGTGCTAGCTCCTCATTTATGTGTCTTTAAACTGGATAGTTTGGTTTCCCTCTGAACCATTGATTTGTTTGCGGCCGATTTCAGACGCGAAAAATCAAATAGTGCAATATCATCGACGAAACGTAAATTCGTTAATCTTGTTCATCGACAAGATCCTCCATATTTGTTTTTTAAGTTTTGTCAAGTTTCTGGAATATTAAATTCAGTGGTAATAATAATAGTTAAGGCAAAAGTAGATCGCCGTGCTATTTTTAAGTTCAAGTTATGTTTTAAAATATCCTAATCGAGCAACGATTCGATGTAGTGAATCGTTCCTAAAACAAAAATCAGCATTCGATTTATTTCTCTATTTGATACATAATAGATAAAAAATACACTTTAAATATTGTTACTACTGATTTTTTCCTGCATGACACGGGAAAGATTAATTTAAACAAATATGAAATTGTAACTTGTCGATGTCTATGAGAGAAGATAGTTAAAAAATAACATGAGCTAACAGCAAAAGATGCCCCGAATTTTCGAAGTGAAAAAAAGTCCCAAAGTCGCTTTTTGGGATAGGTGAAAAATCTTAAACTCGTGTCAGGACACGTTGCCTGAAAATTCGTAACGCGGAGTTCTGAAGTGTTAAATTTTTAATTTAATATAAATTGTCATGTTTTGTACGATAGCGCAATACATTAATACTGTATTTATATTATATAAACATAATTATAATGTATTTTAAAAAATACAATATTATATATTGTTTTTTTTTTTATGTTCAAGTTTCAGTTCTGCTGGCACGAACGGAGCGCAATCCGGTGTTTTTTTAGTGTTTTGTTTTAGTTTGTATTATTGTACGCACATCATACTAAAACAACTGCATAAAATTAAAGGCATTTACACAGTTGTATTTGTGAAGGTCTGTTTCTCTAATTTAAAATAAATTATACATGCTTATATTGATGCGCTGCTAGAATCTGGGAAAAATTAAAAACAGATCTGATTTTAGGTATAGGTATTGTACGAATAAATATTTTATATAAAAATATAGATTATATTATATCTTTGTAATACGAATATAATATAAATATTTAATGTTATATTAGTAACACAAAGTATATCAACGGCTTACTAACTTTAACTCTATCTTTCTTGTTATCTACTGCCTTTTTTTTCCATTTTAACTTTTCTAACATGTTGCTATCTTTTCTTGTTTACTTGAATCTCTGTTATCAATGGAACTTAAGCTCCAAATACTGCACCTAATTTTCCCGGAAGGCGAAACAAAGCTTACCTAAGGCTTAAGCGATAAGATAAGAAAGTAGTCAAGAAAGGATAAATAAATACAAATGCAACAGCAGAACAATTTCTTGGTAGATGTATGTGTATAAATTATGTAAGATCTGGTGTTTTAGAGTGTAATTTGTACAAGATATACAAGAGTCTGATTTACAGGAGGTAGTTTTATTGAGCCCGCATCTTTCAATTAATTTCTCGGTATTTTCTTTCTTCTTTTCAAACAAAAACTTTTGAAAATAAATTGCGCCATTTACGTCATACTACATGGTCCCTTTGTTGTGTTGATTGAAAAAAGAAATTATCAGACCGATTTTCTTAAAAATGACATTGGAACACCTCGTAAATATCGTTACAAATAAAAATAAGTTGAAAAATCACACACATCAGTTACAGAAAGATATATACACGCACAGTCGACCTAAGGAGGAGGTCCTTTTTCTTGAAGTTGGCGAAAACATTTGTCCTTTCCAAAACGCGCATGGTAGCTTATTTGTTTTCTTATCTTATCTTTTAGCCTTTAGACAAAATATGTACTTTTTCAGGATTAGAGTAAATAGCCGTGGTAGCTCAGTGTCCGGGCGCTCACCTTCAATTATGTTTACTCGAGGCGAAACTGACTTTGATCCCCAGTGCCGGCACCAATGAAATTGTTTATTTTCTAATTGCAATTTTAAGTGCCAATGTCAGGACCTACTGGTTCAAATTAAAAAAAACTTAGTGTTGGAGAATACATTTATTTAGTATTTATAACACTGCCTTAAACTAGTACAAGACAACAAATGAAAGAACATTGACCATACAAATAACACAAAAGCATAGAAATTAAATTCCTTCATAGAACTTTATTCACTTAAATCCTTGATAGAACATTGCAATTGAAAGCCACCTCATTTGCTTGTTCTTTGGAGAGAGTGCATTAGACTGGTCACCAGTGTGTTTCAACTAGCAGTAGATTCTTAGCAGTGCCTATAAATTGCCAGTCAAAATACACTGATGCTAGTGGTTGGAGCAACTTGTTTCGCTTGAAACAAAACCCAATTAAAACAAACGTCGGACGCAGACCTATCAATCTACCGCTGAGAACTGAATTACTCACTAGGAGTGGAAGGTTGCTACGAGAATTAAAACCTACGACGATCATACGATTCAAAGTGATTTAAAAATAAATAATATTGAAACCATAATTCTCATTTAAATCTTTTATATTTCTTGCACTACATTTTTTACGCATTAGAAATAATAAACAATATTATGAAAACATTGTTAAAATCCACTTATTAAAATATTATAAAAATTATTTTAATTTCAGTTTATTAGCGTGATTTTGACGAAATGTCTAAGTATGCCTAGTGATGAAAAATGAATTATACTTTATTTTTTAGGTATATTTAGAAAGAGTAAGATTTAAGGTACACACTGTATTGAAACCTATTGAGATACATTTTCATGGAATGGCCAAGAACTTGCATAAAATGTAATTCCCGTATCATAGAAATGGTAATTGAACACTAGTACTTCTAGAACCATAGATAAAACGTCAAGTAATGCTATAGGACGATAAATATCAATTGAGCTCCCGCCACCACCCTTGAAATCTGGTATTATTGTAATCTTTTAATATACTAAGAGCTAGTATACTTTATGAAGCTTACATTTAATATGCCTTTAAATATATAATGTCAAAACCTGTGGAAGAATTAGGTTTTTTAAATGTTTTGCAACAAAAATAACTTCATTCTAATTCGTTACTATGTACGCGCCGTCATTTATGAACCGATTTTAAAAATTGTTTTCTATCGGATTTCTTTCGAAGTGGTCCCATAAAATTTTCGGAAAAATCGGTTCAGTAGTTTGTAGTAGTAAATTTAGGAATGTTTGCACATAACTTCGCCACTTATGCATTAATTTTAAAAATTAATTTTTTATCAGATAGAGTAATTTCAAATGGTCCCACATTTTTTTTTTTAAATCGATTCAGTACTTTTTTTTAACATGGAAATAACGGAGAAGATTTTTAAAGTAGGGTTTTGTAATTTTCTGTGAAAATACTTAGTAAAGTTTGTTAGTACCCTTACAATTATAGAATTCATTTTTTTCTTATACTCGCTTAGGCATAAACATATAGGCTTTTTCAGGGAAATTGCGCTGCATGTACCCTTACAGGCAGAAAGAATGGCAAACATTTACACTAATTTCATGTATATAATAGATACACTTTATTTCCAGCTATCACATTAACTATAAGGAATGGAACAAAAAAGAAAACTTGAAGATAAATACAAAGCCGAAAAACAAAGTTACGATTTTGAAACTTATGTAGTTAAGACGTATTTTTCAAAAAAGTTCCATTTAATACAATTTGTTATAAATATAATAGAATCATACATAGTTTAAAAACTACTGCGGAAATATTTCTGCTAAAAAATTATCTATATACCCGACTTACTTATCACTGTGGTTATCTATTAATTTTGGAGCCGGAAGCCTTACTTAGCATAGCTTTCGGCGCAATTTCACAATGTCCTTCCTAATGGAATGAAGTTGTTTTTATTTTCGTTGTTTCACTTCTCTTCGGCTTCAAAGCCTTTTTTCGGTGCTTTTATCCTCCCCAAGCGACGTGGAAAACTTTAAATTGTATTTCGAACTTTAAATTCAGAAACTGTTTTCAGAATAACATGTTAAATAGTTTATACAGATACGTGACAAACAGTTTTCATTAATACGATCAATAATTAAAATAATTATAAAGAATGCGCAAAATATCACATTATGTACGCAGTCGTCAACTTATTAATATATAAAGCTGAAGACTTTTTTTCCTTGTTTATCCACTAGATACCCAATAACCGTAGGAAGTAATGGTCCGAAATTAATAAAAACTATGTTAGATAATCCATTTTTTGATGACCGAGAGGAGTAGAGCGTCAACCAAAAATGTTGTAGAAAAAGGAAAACTTATGCATGTAAGACCCCTTTCAATAATTAATACTATTTAAATTATAACAAAAAAAAGGAAGATTATTAATGCACACAATAAAAGTACATCTCAGGTCTTTTCTGTTTTGACTTTTATTTATTATTCTGACATTTATTTATAGCAGTTGACAAGAAAAAAACGATAACAAGATATTGGTTACTCGGATATGACAAGGCGTAGCATGATCCTGCAATGGAACAGCTTAACATTGCCTTTTTATTTCCTAATACGAGAAGTTACACATGATGTAAGAAACATTTTAGAGTACTCATAATATTCGAAAGAGGCTTCACAACGATAAAAGATTAAATTTAAAATAAAGCATTAGAATCCATATAGAATGTCGGTAGGAGTTAAATCGATATTTTAAAACTTAGAAACTCTATATTTTCAAATCCTCCTATTGTTGGGCAAAGGCCTCATCTAGACGGAGGGCATAAGGCATAGTCCACTACATGACTCAAGTGCGTATAGGTGAACATCAGAGATCTTAGAAGTTTTTATAAAAAATAAAAACTTCTAAGATCTCTGATGTTAGAAATGTAGGACTTCTTACGTTGTTTACTTTACCGCCGAGCACATGGTAAAACGGCACTTGGAATTGCAATTAATAAATTCCATAGTTTCATTGGTCCGGCACTGGGTAATAGGTAATAGGGCTGATTCTTATACTCGTCCAAAGGTTAAGCATAACCATACAGCGAGGAAATACAGCTAGCGTTCTTGGCACATTGCCGTGAGAAGAAAGATAACTAGATTATTGTTATTAGATTAGTTCATTTGCTTCGTAATATCTTAAAAAAATGTCAATAAAAAGATGTAAAAAAATATAGATACAATGAAGAACGCTTTCATAACAAAAAAAATTACAGGGAAATCGCATATTTTGAAAAGGAAAAATAATTAAACGATTTTTAAAGCTTGATGACAAATACGGGCTACGATACTTTCCACATAAAAAAGTAGTTATCCAATAGGTTAAAACAACGGCCTGGCGAACTCGTATTAGATTGGCTCAATCTTTTAAATATATGTACTTGTTTACATGTACATACATCAAAATTTTAGTAGCTTAAAACTTGATAATAAATTAAAATAAAAATTATAATTAAAATTAAAAAATAAAACATTACACACAACAACAAAAAAAGCCTGTTCGAGGAGTACAGCTGT
>JAOCPS010695165.1:0-10603 GCA_025505425.1 Graphium colonna | reverse complement strand
CGGTAAATACGGTAGAACATGCAAAGAGAGGCAACGTCCCTTCGCAAAGCCAAGGTATCAAGCCTACCGGAAAGAGCCCCAGCACAGAGATGAGAGCAGTATTCCATTAGTGGGCCAACTTGCGTTTTAAACAGTTGCATTAGATGGAACGGCAAATAATGTTTGGAGTGAATATACACTGACTTCAGCAATGCCTTCGATAGAGCGCGCGCTCTATCGAAGGCCTTGCTGAATTCGGATGGCGGGTTGTAAACCCTCGACCACGTGATTGGCGTTTTATTTTTTCTTTGCATTATAATAAACAGGAATATAAAAAAGATTTATTCTTACCACCGAAAACAACTGAATGGATTGCGCCAATCCTGTTTGTGGCAAGCATAGCAACCACCGCCTCAGGGATGAGTGGCATATAGATAAGCACCCGGCACCCTTTTCCGACGCCCAATTCTTTCAGCTTCCCCGCCAGCCTTGATACCTTAACATATAAGCATAATCGCAATGACAATGAACTATAGAAATAATTATGCGTAAAATACTATTTCTATCGAATCTTCACCCGTAAAAATAATAGCCATTATTTTTCAATTTTGAAACCCTTGTAAATTACGTATAGGAACATAAATATACATATATGAGAAGACAGAAACATGAAAAGATATAGAACGTTGTAATCAAGAATCTACACGTATTTTTTTCTCTCTCTCTCTCTGTCATTTCTTCTCTGTCATGTCTTCAGAACATAATGTACCGCATAGCCTTTGTTACACTCATGATAACATGTGGAATCAATTTAGTGTATGTGATATGTAAGTCATACAAAGAGCCAAACTCAATTGGATTGTACTGTCTGGTATTACCTGGTCAAGCAGTTCGTTATACGTGATGCGGCGAACTGTATCCGTGAGAGGGGAGTCGTGCACCAGGGCGATCTTGTCCCCGTCACCAGCCTCCACGTGGCGGTCCACGGCGTTGTAGCACACGGACATCTCGCCTCCTGGCCACCTGGGTCAACCACCAATAAAAACAAAATAACAATGGTTACCAAAAATTAACTGAAAACTTATGCAGAGGGCTTACCTGATGTTAAGAAATCCCACACACAACGTCCGCAGACACGAGTTGTTAACCTAGGATATTGGATAACACAGGTTTATTGGAAAGAACTGGCCGGGAACACATTAAGGATTTGGAAGGGAAAAGAGTGAGAAAAGAAGAGGAAAGGAATGGCCATCCGGCAACTTAGAAAGTCAAGCTTACTAGGTTGCCCCCGAGGATGGGGCTGCTTAGGCGGCCAGCGCTGATGGGGTCGCGGAAGTATGCGAAAGTGTTCCCGTGGCTCTGCCTATATGCGCCGAGGTGGAACAACGTGGAGGGTTTAGTCGGTGAGAGTCCGACACAACCCATCTTGCGTCCGCGGGACGGGTATACGTTTTCTGCATTTTCTCCACGTAAAAAAAAGGATGTTATGCTCTAACAAATTAAGATCTATAGATCTCCACTTCATGGTTATCTAGCATTGTCTTTTTTGAAATATCTGCATCACTATTACTAATCGGATAATAATAATGTGAACATGCTTGGTTTTTTATAATAGTTTATAAGGTGACCAGTCATGTAGCAATGATAACAAGATATATTCGCGTTACACTTATAAGTATTTAATATTGATACAGGAAAGAACACCATAATACCCTAAGTATTGAAAATGTGCTTACTATTGCAGAATAATTTGGTGACCCAACTGTGTGGTAATAGTAATTTTGTTACTCGCGTAGGTTTAAAAAGTGATGATCATAAAAAAAATTAGGCCCAATATCATTTTAAAAGAGCAGTTGTTGAGTTTCTTGCTAGCTCTTTTCAGCAGAATCTGCCTTTCGAGCTAGTGGTAACTTATTACGAACGAATATTTTTTAAAACTTAACTTTTGATAAGAACGCGAAAGCGTATTTTGAATTAGAATTTGATGTTTATAATGCGCACTTATTGTATGCATTAAACTTAAGAGACAAAAACCCAAAGGAAGTAAACAAACATTAAAACATACCATTTCGTAAAAGGTGGATTGCTGTTGTCTAAAACTCGGTCCCACGGCTTCGTCCAGGTCAGCTCGTGGCCCACCTCTGCCCAGAAGCCTTCAGGATCTTCCAGAGATCTCCGGTGAGCTTTGACGTATTCTTCTGTAACTCCGCTGTCACCTAAATAGGGAAAAATATACAACTTCTTTAGTCGTCCTGCGAAAAATAACGCCTACTTTAAAGAGTAAGGAACGTAACATAACCAAGAAAAGAAAGGGTAGGCTTAGTGAGACTAAACTTTATTTATATATTTTCTATAGATGATTTATTTAGAACAACTATCAAAAACTATACATATATGGGAAGCTCCTTGCTTAATTGGAAGAGAACGCCATCGCCATTTAGTCCGCATTGTACAACATTATATGCAAACACTATAAAAAAAAGTATTTATTTACTTTACTTTTTCATTATTTAATATCTACAATTTTTGCATTTGTAATCAGTCAGATGTAAATACGAATATACACAAAGTCAACAGAAAAGTTTTACATGCGTTAGTTTAACATGTTAAGTAATCAAAAGAAAAAAAGAACACGAATGAGTTTATTTTCACAGAAAATTACAAAAACCGATTTCAAATGCCCTAAAAGTATTTATTTGTATTTCAAAACATATGCTCTCCGTTATTTTGATTCTAAAAACAAACTACTAATCCGATCTTTATGAAAATTTTTACCACTGAGATAATCGTGAATTTTTAAAATCAGTTTATAATCAGTTTTTTTAAAAAAGTGCTAACGTTCCTAAATTTTGTTACTCTGATTAAAAAAAAATATTGAACTGTTTTTTGTTAAACTTATAGGACCATTTCGGAAGCATCAGAGCATATCAGATAAAATAGTGTTTTTGAAATCGGTTCATAAACGGCGGAGATACGCGCGAACATGTATAAATAAACAGAAACATTCGAATGGAGAAACTTCCTCCTTTTTTGAAGTTGGTTAAAAATATAAAATTGTAACAGTCTATACCTTAAAATTAATATGTATGCGTTATTTATTTAAACTACGTTCCAGCATATTAAATTTTGCGTTAAAAGCGACCATAAGATAGTAGAATACATATTTTAATACTTATATAATATAATAATTTTATAATATTAAATTAAATAATAATAACTTTTTTTCACAAACAACAGCGAAACCGACTTTAAACGCCCTAAAAGTAACGTTCGTGACACTGAAAAGACACTGTTAGACCGATGTTCATGAAGACCCACATGTAGTTATATCCTTGCAAAAAAAAAGAAAATCGGTTTATAACTTTTTTAATAGCAAATGAGTCAGACGAACAGAAGGCTCACCTGATGGCAAACGATCACCACCACCCGTAGACTTTTGAAACATCAGAGGATACACAAAAACGTCGCCGGCCATCCGATAGAAGTAAGCTATTTTCTGAAGGTCCCTGATTCGTATCGGTCCGGAAATACCACTGGCGACCATTGTGTGGAATGCCACAGGGAAGTTATACGTGGCAGAAAGTGACGACGGAAACGCACTGTAGTGGACTGCAAACCTTTACGATGTTGTCGATGGTATTCGATGGTTTGTTGCATCGTACGATGAACGAAATTAGCAGCAGGTATTAGTCCGAACAATTCCTCGGAACACTCTCCATGGTAAATATGGTAGTGAACGCAAAGAGACACAACGTCCCTTCGCAGACAGTGTAAAGCTGATGGGAAATAGCTTTTTATTTTTAAATTTTATCACCCAACGTTTCGACCCTTTACAGCGTTCATGGTCACGAGTAGGACTGAGGTGTTTGGTGTCACTTATTAAATTTAAAAATAAACCGCGATAAAATCCGTAAAGTCGTTTAATTTAAAATGACAAATATACGCGTAAGTCTTAAAAATAACAACTTTATTTTGTTTCCAATCATTTCTAAAAAAAATATAATAATAATATACAAGGAAACAGCTTTTTACATGAATGAAATATATTAATAATAGCAAACTGCAATAATAATAATAGTCACCCGTATACTATACATTAGTTAGACACTGTATAGCCATCATACATAAACATACACATATATTAACATTACTGACGTTTCTTGCCGGCTAGAGTACCCCTTCACAACGCCCAATAAGATACTTTGTTTCAAAAATATTAAGCGCTTCCTTGAAAATTTATATCCTTCTAAAATAATAAAACAATCTGAAAGAGAGCTAGAGCTCAATTTGAACCACTGTCTTGAATTAACGTGATAGGTTCAGCGTCCCCCAAGAAGGCGAACTTGGACTTTATATAACTGCATAAGATGAGATGACTGGAAATTCTGTCTCCTTCTGCGGAGGACGCCAAGCTTTTTTGAAGCGAACTTGGCTTTGCCTTCCAGGTGACCGCGAAATTGGACGTCCTTCGACATGTCAATGCCAAAAATTCCGATCGATGGTGTGGCAACCAGTTCTTTTAGTGAAGTCAAAAAATAGCACTGCCTGGTTGCAATAAATACCAATAGAAACTGATGTTCAGGAAAATTTGGAAGCTGATCTCGTGTTAATTTTTAGAATAGAGTAAATATTTTTTTCCTAATAAAAGATTGATGAAATTAAATCTAAGTTGTTAATTAAGGTATCTTAAGCTTAATAATACTAATGTAAAACTGATCTTGGAATAAAGTCCTCCTCATTGAATTTCGGCCACAGTGGCCAACTGCTCAGAGATCAGCCTACTGCGCAGAATATATTTTATTGCATAAATATACGCGCAGACATAGGTGCACTCACTGTTCTTCAACTCTCAAAGCCCCGTGAGATGGATATCCGACACGACTTGAGAGAGTTCAGGTGCAGGATCGACTTTTTACATGCCCATCCGACGCATGGATCATCTTTCTTTCCATGTGATAAGCCCGCATTTCCCTAATCCAACCGACAAACAACAACACAAAGTTATTGTTCCTCCACGGGATTCGAATCCACGACCTCCGGTTTACAAAACAAGGGCCGATACCACTAGGCTTCGGAGGCGAGATAACGATGCAAAGTAAACAAGCAACAGCATATTTTTATATTTTCCCACTGCTGGGCAAAGGCTTCCTCTATACAGAGGGTATAAGGCATAGTCCACCATGCGGCCCAAGTGCGGATTTTTTTTTATGGAAAGGAAGACAAATGAGCAAACGGTTCACCTGATGGCAAGCGATTCCGACGTCCATGGGCACACGCATCATCCGGAGGGTAACGAGTATTTTGTCAACCTGGGTAATTGGATAGAATAGGTTTATTGAATAGAATAGGGGTCGGAATAAACGATTCGATTGGGAAAAAAATGGAAAAAGAAAAGGGATCATTCGACATCCCCAAAAGTCATGCATACGTTATTTTATGCCGACTTTAGGGAACTAGAAAGGGCGGCGGTGTTTCTCCGGGCGAGCGTTGCCAAAGAAGTGCAGCATAAGCTGTAAAAGGATGTTATGCTCTACCACCTTTAAAAAAAGGATTGGTGGAGTTCACATATCTCAGAAATATTATTTCTTAGATATGCAGGCTTCTCACGATGTTTGCCTTCGTCGAAGAGCACGTAGTAATTCAACACTTAAAAATTACAATAAGAAAATTGACAATTTCATTGGTGCCGGCACCGGGGATCGAACTCAGGTTCGCCTCGAGTAAACGGAATTGAAAGCAAGCGCCCGGACACTGAGCTATCACGATATGGAGTATAATAATATAGAGTTGATACCTTAAGGTCACTTATTATGGCCCTTTCATTGTAAGTGTAATTTTTGCAACATTGTAGTCAAGCTTTTTTATTATTTTTTAAAGCGACTACAAGTATTATATTATGTCAACGTTCACATAAAGAACTACGATAGAAAAAAAAATCACTTCATAGTATTATGATAAAGTGCATACAATGTATATATGATATTATTGATCGGGCAACACTTGTAAGTAAATATATAGGTACGGAACTACATTAAAGGATACATAACCCTAAATGTCAATTGAGTCACAACATTATCTAAATAAATAATGTTATGTATTTATTTATTACTAGCAGCTCTGCGATTGAACTCGCGTAAGTTTTCCCCGTATTTGTAACATTTTTCATCAATAATCCGATCCTATTAATCATAGCGTGATGTTAAATAAAAAATAAAGCCCTAAACTTTCCTCGATAAATGGATAGATCATTTAACCTAACACTAAACTTACTAATTTAAGGCGATAAAGCATAACATCTGTTCACAGTTTTTCCTGTACTTCTACGGCGGGCTCGTCCGGGGAAGAACGACCGCCCTTCATAGAGTTGGCATTAAATAAAGTATGCATGACTTTTGGGGATGCCGGGTGACCATGTCTTCCCTTTTCTTTTCCCACACATTTTCCCTCCAAATCCTTAATCCCGATCCACCCTTTGCAATAAACTCATTCTAACCAATTTCCCAGGTTGACAACGCACTCGTGAACGGAATCGCTTAGCATCAGGTGAACCCTCTGCTCGTTTGTCTTACTTTCCATAAAAAATAGACGAGTTTTCCAATTCGGACCAGTAGTCCTTGAGACTATCGCGTTCAGTCAATGAAACATGCAATAAACCCCTGAGCTTAATAATATTAGTATATATAAATTGCAATGCCTAAAATATATTGTTTGTAAGAGCTTTTTTGCTAGCGTGATTTTCTCTGTTATATAATAATTATATGAATGGTATGTTTGACATATATATATATATAGGTTTAAAAAAAATCGACTAGAACTTGTCACTAAATAATTAACGATTCGTTCATTGAAATAAAAGTTTCCTTCTGAATGAACTTTAATCCGTTTTTTACTTGATTTGACGACTCTAAAAATTCTAAGCTCGTAGAAAGTCTGATCCTTTTTGGCAAAAACTGAGCTAAGTGAGATTTTACAGCATCACCATCATTGTACATTTTACAACGAAGGGAGTTGTTCAGGGATCGAAAAAAGTGGTAATCCGAATGTGCGAAACCAGGACTATATTGTCGGTCTTACATCAATTCCTAAACAATGTCCATAATTTTTTTTCGAGTTTCCAAAACGCGTGTGGTGCAGTGCCCTGGAAGATAAAGACACCTTTGTAATTGACCAATTCTGTTCGCTTTTTCTTAACCACTGCATTCGATTTGTCCAGTTGCCGATAATAGACCCCTGAATCAATGGTTTCGATGAAAGCAGCTCAAAATACACCGGACCTTTCCAATCAAATCTTTTGTTGGATGAACCTTCGAAGGGGTTTTTGGTTGCATATTTTTTTTTTCGATTGACACTGTTTTATTTAATTCTTTTCTATCGACACTGTGTGTTGTATTTTATTCTTTTCGATCGACAGTGTTGTATTTTATGTGTACCAAATAAATATTTTTCATTCTTTATTTTTGTTGTACACAATACACTTTTCGTCTCCAGTGATGATTCTTTTTAAAAACGGATTTAATTCATTGCCTTCAAGCAATAAATCGCAAGCTAATTAATCTGACAAGATTAATTTTCGAAACAGTCCGATAAATTTTTCAAAAAAGTTGGTTCAGTAGTTTTTTATAAATACTAATAATGAAAAAAACACGTTCTCCAAAGTACACTTTTATGACGTTTTAAATAAGTAATAATTTATATTTTGTGATTTTTCGTGAAAAAACTCTTATCATACATATATTTAATTATATAGTCGTTTAAACTGATGTTGAATTGTAGTTTAATACAAATATTTGTTCAACCCTTTTATACTATCAGGGCCCCAATAAAAGCTTTTGTGCCCACAAACAGGGAACCTATTATTTGTAATGCAAAAGGGTCTTCACACTTAGATATCTTACATAATACTCGTATGTAACTCATATTAGACGAGTGTGCCGGACTATTTATTATAAGAATATCGATAGAATGGTATAAACGGTTCCAACAAATATACCATATAAAATTATATAATGTATGAATTCAATAGAACATTTTTGCAAAAATCACTTTTGTTTAAATGTTAATTGTATATAACACTTACATTAATTAAAACTAAAACCTTTCACACTTCTGGATAATTAATCGTTGAAAATTATTAGTGTTTGCACAACCATGACCTTAGTTTGAGGAGAGAGAAAACTCTTAAGACATTAGAAAGAACGTAAAGTTACGTTCGCCTAGAACGTTAAATCTTTCTGTTGAACTCAACGACTTGAGATTTCCTGTTTAAAGTATTGTCTGTAATATATAATATATATAAATATATATTATAGTATAGTGGAGGTATATTGCCAGCTTTAATTTTTGTCAACATTCTTAAGCTGCCTACCGGCATTGCCTGACATTTTCAAGGGTTGACAATTTACTCCAAAGTGCGATAACCAATTTTTAATGATGTTTAAATTTGTTTTAAATTTTAAATTATGCTATTTATGAAGTTTGCAGTTAGTAAAATATTAGAGAAAAAATATTGTTGGTGTATAAGGCGACGGGATTATAGTAGACAAAATATAACGAAGTTTAAAAACTGCATATCAAGACTCAGTTTTTCTGAGATGTATAAAAAAATGGCCCGAATAAGGCATTCGATATCTTTCTAGAACAATTTAAGCTTTTTTATGATCTATGTTTTTCTTTAATAAATATCACGATTAAACCATTTAGAAAACAAAAGTGGATATCTCGCGGGATTAAACTCTGTAGTAAGAAAAAAAGAGAATTGTAATGGTGCTACACCAATTCAAATAAAAGAAGTTTATTGGAATATTCAAAAAGATTTAAAAAAATTATTAAACTCACTCAACGTGCTCAGAATAACAACCGTATAGAATTATCGTCAAATAAAGTAAAAACTGTTTGGAAAATAATAAAGGATTTAAATTTAAACGCGCCCCCAGATTCAATATCATAAATCGAAAATAATAATATTATTTTTACTCATCCACGTGATATAGCGAATGCATTCAATAACTACTTCGTTGACAGAATTAAGCCAGTCATTGACCAAAAAAATCAACAGATCACAATTCAGTTCAAAAATAAAACAATGTTTATGGCACCAAGTATACCATAAGATGTGTTTGAAAATATCATGTCACTGCGTAACACAAACAGTGTTGGTTCTGACAACATTGAATCAAAAATTGTAAAATCTGTAGCAAAATATATATGTAGTCCTCTCAGTTATATTATAAATATTTGTATAAACGATGGTATTTACCCTAAAAACCTACTATAATAAGGCCATTATATAAAAAAGATAGCAAACAAATTATGGAAAATTACAGAGCAATTGCACTTTTGTCAACATTTTCAAAAATTTTTGAAAAGTATTTTTATAAAGAAATTTATTCATTTTTGGAAACTAATATTATTCTCACAGAAGCTCAGAAAGGCTTTCGCAAAAACAAATCGATAAATATAGCAATTTATGATTTTTTTATCGTAATCATGACAAATATAGAATTAAAGAAACCGGAATGTTCAATATATTGTGATATGACTCAAGCCTTTGATTATGTCGATCACAATATTTTACTAACAAAGTTAAACCGATATGGTGTTAGAGGAAATGTTGCACAGTTAACTCAGTCTTATTTAACAGATAGAAAATATCGTACTTCTATTTCTAGGGTAAACTTTAAGAATAATATAGAAGAAGAATTCATATCGAAAGAGCGCACGGTTCAATATGGGGTACCGCAAGGCAGTGTTCTGGGACCGCTATTATTCCTTGTATATATCAGCGACATAACTGCAGCAAGAAGTCACTATATGACGCTTTTTGAAGATGATAGCACATTTATATTTGAATGTAATAAAAAACATTAATTTGAAAATGAAATAAATAAATCTACTTAGCTAATAATAGAGTGGCTAAAAGTAATAATTTGAAAATAAATTTAAATAAAACAAAAATGATGCTCTTTAACTCGCCTTTTTGAAAATGCTAGATTTAGAAATTATGACAATAAAACTACACAAAAATCGGATAAGTCTAAATTTCTTGGTCTGATTGTCGATGATAAATTGAGCTGGCACGATCATAATAATGAACTGACAAGGAAAATAATCAGCGCTGCTTTCGCACCCAATAAACTATCTAACATAATAAATACAAACGCGCTTCTTACTGCATATCATGGTCTAGTAGATTAAAAAACTGCGATATGGCATTATATTTTGGGAAAATGCAAGTAGAAATTAATTAGCTTTTAAAGCTCAGAAGAAATGTGTCCAAGCCATGTTTAAGTTGAAAACAATAGAGAATTGCAAGCATTATTTAAAAAAATACATAATCCTTACACTTGCTTCTCTGTATATCTTCGAAATTTCTGTATTTATTAAAAATAATCCTAAACTTTTTCCAAAATTATCAGATTATGTTATTCGTAATCGACATAATCCATCAATATTATGCGTACGCAGAGGGCGAACTGCTCGTATGCGCAATAGTGTGTTTTGCATGGCGCCATTAATCTTTATCAAGATACCAAATGCTATGACGGAGTTAATTTTTTTTTATGGAGAAGGAGGCAAACGAGCAGGCAGCTCACCTGATGTTAAGTGATCACCGCCGCCCATGGAC
>JAOCPS010695054.1:0-10603 GCA_025505425.1 Graphium colonna | reverse complement strand
GAGAAATGAAATCAACCCCTTAATAAATTTAGACGGTTAGAACATACGCATTGTATTAATATTCATGGCCGTTATATGTGGGGACAATATCTGAAGCATAAATGTAATATTAAAAGTAAATATTAATTGACTAATGAGTGAACGTAATCGAAAGTTCAGTAATTATTTACGTAACACATGTACATCCTAACGGACACGGCGCGAGCTGTCCCGTTTCCGGGTCAATCATCTGCGCCATCTGTTCGCTGCCGGCATCGTGTCCACGCTTCATCTATTTATTCGAAATTGAATGAGCACCAAGTGCTATCCGGTAATACCATTGTTGATTTACCAGCCACCCATTAGAGGTGGAAGAGCAGAACAACTTTTCACAGCTTTTGCTGCACTTTTACGGCCGTACTCGCCCGGGGAAGTACCACCGCCCTTTATAAAGTCAGCATAAAATAAAATATGCATGACTTTTGGGGTTGCCGGATCGCCCTGTCTACCCTTTTATTTTCTTATTTCTGTCCTCTCCAAATCCTTAATCCCGACCCCATCCTATCCAATAATCCTATTACATCCGATCTTCCAGGTTGACAACGCACACGCGACTCTCCGGATGTTGCATTTATCTTTGGTGACGGGATCGCTTACCATCAGGTGAACCGTACCGTAACCGTACAGGTGAACCATAAAAACAAAAAAAAAATCTGTAATACAGCAATACGATGTTAAATTGATGTATTCGTAGTATTCAATAAATATTAATGAGACTATGTCATATATAAATTACTTTAAATATTATATTTTATTAAATAAAATGTTATGACGTTAAAAATAATTGATTTTTCGTTTTTTTTACTAAACACAAATTGCTATATATTTAACATAACGTATAAAATTTTATATAACGATATGATTTTACAAACGTACTTTCTCTTGGTAATTTTTTCGTAAATATCTTGTAGTGAATTTGAAATATTTTTCTTTCATCTATGAAATCTCGAAGAGTCATATGGAATCACTTGTGATTGGACGGTTTTAGGTTTAAGTAAAATTAATTAATTCTGATATTTTTTTTACAGTAAGCAAAGCGGTTGGCTAACGGTTAGTATATTATAAAATAAAGAAAAAATAAATAACTTTAATTGCATATGTTAAACCGATCAATCTGTCCTCAGGATGGACATCGATACTATGCATCCTGGTATTGGATCGCAAGGTGAATACTCAAGACATGACTATAGTTTGCATATAACTAACATAATAAATTACACGTAGCAATACTATGGTAAGGAGCAGACGACACTTAATACGAAATTAATAACGATTAATGACATAAAAAATTAGCTTTTGACTACAGCTTGCCAGATCAAGAATTCTATATCAACTGATACATGTCCACAAAATATAGATAATTTTTTGATTATATTAGTTTTTTAAATTACAATGGACTATGCCCAAAAGTGGTACCAAAAAGTCTCATGCATCAAGATCTAAACTATATAGTGATTGTTTTCATAATTTCTTATGACATTATGGATTATAGATTTGATTTTTAGACGGGGGATTTAATTTAATGAATAAAAAGATGAATTCTGCTTTAGCTACATGGCGTTTACACAATCTGTCACAGAGATGTAGGTAAAGAAACTATTTTTGATATTAATTAATCAAAAATAGTTTCTTTACCTTTTTGATTTTATCAAATATCTCTGGGTTTTCTTCATGAAAAGAACTTCTGTAGGAGTTAACATACTAAGTATATACTCCAAAAAAATGTTTGGACTTGACGCGACTTAGTACGGTATGCCATACAAAAATGAGCATTGTCCTTTATACATATAAATGCAATTTTCATATTGTTACGTGAACGATTAATATATATATAAGGGTATTTAAGACTTAACTATATAACAAAAAAAAGTTTTTTTCCTAAAGACATACGGCACTCTTATCGTAAAATTCTAAGACCTTGTAGCCCATACACATATTTACATATACATGTATCTAATAAAACAGGTATATTTACTTCTCCTCGTGAGCTCATAAAAGCTCGACATTGACCGTGCATCGAACGTGAAGCCATTACTTGTATTAAAGATTTATGCGTCTACCTACCGTATTCCAAATGGAAGTCTTACGAGTCTTGCATTAATAAAATTTGCAATATTTTCAAAAATCAATAGGCAAAGAGAGGTAGTCAAATTAAAAAAAAAAAATAATAAGACGAAAAAGGATGGACGAAGAATTTTGATTTGAGTTTTCGAACACTGAAGGATATAAAAGGCATTTAAAAGCGGTGGGTTTCGCGAAAATAGTGCTACTTTTTACAGAGTTTTATTTTTTGACAAAAAGCAAGGGTCAATTTATCATCCCTATCTACTTCACTATACTTGTACGTAGGATTGTGTTTTTTAATAAACGACGGCTTGATCGATATTGATGTTTTTTTAACGGGTCTGTCTACTTGATTCACAGAAGAATATAGATATTTTATTTGCAAACATTAAATCGGACCTCTGGATAGAAAATAACTAGACCAAAACTAAGGTTGACGAAACCAACACACCTAGTCGTACAATTAAAATATAGAAATAAAAAGATATAAGAACCTATCATCACACAAATCGCATCATATTTCAAAATAATAAAAGATATAAATATATAATCTTAACTATTCTTCATAAATCTACTATTGTATACAATTTTTTTTTAATAACAGCATAGTAGTCTCAGAGATTATCGCGTTGTCACAAACAAAGATACTCTTCATCTCCACTACATTAGCATAGATACATTCTATATAATAAAGAGCCGTAGTAACGGACCTCTGAGGTCCGTCCCGAGGTCGCCGAATGTCAACGTACACGGCCAACTATAAATAATTAAAATCAGATAGGGGTCCATTAGAGATGCGGACCGCGACCAGGTCTTGGAGTCACGGCTTCTGAGCGAATGCATTATGTCTGCTGCGGTGGGAAATATATGCGTATCACTTGTACAGTTGGTGTTTTTTTTATTTAAATAACGCACCACTGAGAATATAGAAAACATGCATAAGAAGTATATGGAGAATCATTATGTATTTCACAAGAGCGTGTGAAGGTGCAAGATGCTCGCATATGTAACAAATTTTAGTATATATATATATATATATATATATATACACATAAATATGAATGCAATGCAATCGAAGTACAAAAGATTTTATTCAGATGGATAGTTGAAAAAAAATTAAATATTCAAGGTGGATCAATTTAAAATATCTATTATTAGCACAAGCCTCATTAAAAAACATATTCATAAAAACTTGAGTGTGTTTATAAGTTATATGTAAACATGCTTAGAAAATATAGAAAATGAGTGCCAACACGATAGAACATTTTCACTTTTGAAGCCGGTCAAAGGGGTCCGATTCGTTTAAGTCGTGTGTGTCGGCTTAGAAATGCGTGTCATTTGAAATCTGAGACAAGACAATAGAGCCGTGTAGGATTTATCGAGACCAAAGTGGTCTAACTGGTGAACTGGAACTGAATAGGTGATGCAGCACGACCATTTAATACGGTATCGAGGCATCGAAGAGAAGTAATATATTTTCTAAGAGTAGATTTGATATTAAGTTAGGTTAGGTTAACAACTTGGTTATGACAACCAGTACTTACTCTGGAATAAATTGGTATGATTTTTGTGTTAAAACGTTGAACTTGAATAATATTATGTCCATTTTTTAGTTTTAACATTACTCCCACGTAGTATAACGTTCAGCGTAACGACATCATGCGGGAATGCCCTCATCGCAGAGACAGCAGAGTGAGTAAACAACAAATTGTCGAAATATTTACGTTATCAACTTGCTTTTAGAATTTGCCTTCGTTTACAAGGGGAACCATTTAATTTTATTTTTTCATCATGTACAAACTGATATTTGCTAACTATATTAAATTGTTACACAACAATACAGAAATGTTTTATAACGTATTAATAAGCTCATTAGTCGAAATCAAATATTCACCTTTATTACTAAACATTGTTTCCTATATTGCAGTTGGCATAACCTCTTTTCACTGCTTTTGCTGCACTTTTACGGCCACGCTGGTCGATGATTTTGGGGATGCCGGATGGCCAAGTTTACCCTTTTCTTTTCTTACACCTTTACTCTCAAAATTCTTAATTCCTATCTCATCCTATCCAATAAACCCAATTCTATCCAGTTTACCAGGTTGACAATGCACTCGCGACTCTTCGGATGTTGCATGTTTCTATAGGCGACGGGATCGCTTACCATCAGGTGAACCGTCTGCTCGTTCGTCTTCCTTTCCATAAAAAAAATTAACTATCTATCATTCCACCACAATTCGACGTTAATCACCTTAAATTTTAATTCAATATATAATATGATTTTACTTACATTAATATACAGGTTAATAATGAGCCAACATCAACTTATATCACAGCTGGGGTTTATCTCTTAATTTATTTCCAAGGTTTTTCAAGCGGATTCCCACTTTTATAGACCTCAAACTTTCACTTTTTTACTTTACTAGACCTCAAACATTTGTAAGAATCAAAGTGCAACAGCAAATCTAAAATAATAATAGTTCCCTGTACTTAATGGATATGTACCGTCACAGACCTTTGCCATCTTATCCATAGGTCAATCTGAGTGCAACAGCAACCGATATAACTATAACGGTTTGGCCTCGAATCAATTTTCTATTACTAGACATCCACCTCAAAGACCTTAAACATCTTATCTATTTCATTTGTATGAAAGTAAGGATGACAAACGAGCAGACGATTTACTTGATGTTAAGCGATCACATAACGTCGGAAAGTCGCGAGGGGGTTGTCAGTCTGGGAAACAGGACAGTACAGATTTATTGGGTAGGAATAAAGGGTATGGAGGGAAAAGAATTTGGAAAACCGCAATAACAACATATTGGTTGTCTACTGGTTGGTACTGTCCCTTAACAGATTTAGTTCTTACCTTCGACAGTTTTGTTACAGGAAGAAGTAATCTATGTTTGTTCCTGTTACTTACATTATTATGAGTTAAGAATACATTCTTATGTTTGTGAACATACAACAGCATATTCAACTATAGGGGTTTATCTCGAAATGATTTCCCAGTATTCAGAATGTCATAGACCTCAAACACCTTATCCATAGATCAATCTAAAGACAGCCTATCCGATTTGACTAGAGGGGGTTTATCTAGAATCTATTTCACGCACCGCGGTCGGACAGCGCTACGACCGACCGCACGCGAATTAGGCCGGCGGGCGGTATTTCTGTCCGTCAAAATGTCACGCAACGCTTACGCAAAGGCGATCGCCCCGCGCACCACTAAAAATATAGACAGACAGACGGAATTGTTGCAGTAAGAGGCACCTGGACGGCTAATTGTGCGATTCGGGCGGGGACGCGACGATCTGTCTCGGAAACGTGTCACAAACAACGTGGATTGTACGGAATTGCCTCGTAGTATCTATCTATAACAAATGACATGGACTGCTTTCTCAGAGTTTATTATTTTATAAAGGACCATTGTTGAAGCATCTCTTTTCGAACAGAAATTTAACCATCAAAATGTATCATGTTTAAAAATGACAAAAAGAAAACAAAATGAATACTAGAAAATTAAATTTACTTCTAAAAGAAATAACTTTGCACTAAACGCTTAAGCCAAAAAAAAATGCATCATCAGATCACAATTAAAACGAACAAATAAAAAAATCATATTCATGAAACAGTACAAAGGACAATGCCCAAAAGCCGTACCAAAAATTCTTATGTATCAAGATCAAAATTATATAGCAATTATGTATAATTTCTTACGACATAACACTTCATAGATTTGATTTTTGAACAGGGAATTTAATTTAAAGTATAAATTTTGCTTTACTCACACGACGTTTGCACAATCTATCATAGAGATGTAGAATGCAATATAACCTATTTTTGATAAATCGATTTGCACATTTTATCAAATATCTCCGCATCTCGGAATTATTTACGAAAAGTCTAGTCTCTGAAATAATCTTTGAACTTGAGGCAACTTGGTACGGTATGCCATATAAAAATGGGCAATGTTCTTTAAAAGTTAAAACCTAGAATCGGTAAAAACTAAATATCTAGGCGTCGAAAAATAAAATAAACACGTACTACTTCTAACAGACTCAACTTCCACCAAAGCAGTTAAGCAAAACGAAAGGTTACCGAATTTACATATAAAGTAAACGAAAAAAAAGAAACATGTCCTCGTACAGCCGGGTGTGTAATCAGGCAGACTGGTCACGTTTCAGTCACAATCCGGGCTAAACTGATAAGATCTGAGTGGGCCGTATTGCCGCGATAACGTTACGTCTAGATCTAGAGCGGAATCTAAATGCGACAATCTCGGATTGCACTGCTGAAAATACTAAATTTCGTACCATTTTTGATTACTTTTTATATAAATGCCGCCCTTATTATAAGATCAAAGTCTTGTATTACAAGGACGTTTTACAAACAAAAATCGCTTAAAGAGAAACACCCAGATCCGAAATATCTATTTGTAGGACGTACAAATATTTGCTCCGTGTGGGAATCGAATCCACGACTTGCGAGGTCGCAGCCAATGTCTTAGCAGCTGTGCCAACCGGTCGTCAAAATATTAGTACATATGTTCACCTTTAAAACAAGATTTATAGAGTATATTTTAATATAATAAGTCAAAATGTATCTTATTTAATTCTAATTAAATTCCTTTAAAGCATGACGACACAAGATTTGAGTGGTAGAACATAACGTCTTTTCACATCATTTGCTGCACAATTACGGCCACGCTCGCCCGGAAAAGTACCACCGCCCTGTACGAAGTCGGCATGACTTTTAGAGTTGCCGGATGGCCATTCCTACCCTTTTCTTTTCCCACTACTTTCCCCTCCACATCCTTAATGCCGACTCTATCCTATCCAATAAACCTATTTTATCCAATCTCCCAGGTTGAAAACGTATTCGCGTCTCTTTGGATGTTGTGTGTGTGTGTCTATGGGCGACGGGATCTTTTAACATCAGGTGAATCGTCTGCTCCTCATCTTCGTCATCATCATCTTGTATATTTTGTAATAAAGACAGATTCTTCCTTTCCATCAAAAAAAAAAGATAACGGATATGAATAGAAAATCTTTGCACTCTATATTTATGCACTCTATATATATGTACAAAGGAAATATATGGTAAATGATGATAAAAAAAATAAACTAAGTTTTCTTAAACCATGAAGTTTGTTGTTTTCATTATAAAAGTGGTCATTTCACAATTATATATTTACGATAAAATTATGAAATACAACCTTAATTTAATATCACTTATTACAAAATATACAAGATTATCAATCATATTTTAAAAGCTTACCGAAAAAAATATTTTGCCATTCCAACACTGTACGTCTAATTCAAGCATGCAGACAAAAAATTACCTGTGAACAAAAAACACAAATTATTATTTACTATGAAATCTCAAATTTCTACGGTACGAAACACAATATTTTAGCTATCATAGATCAAATGAAATAGTACTGCATCACACGGGAGAAAACCGCGTTAGTGATCGGTTAGTCATTACGTCAAAGACCGAAACCGTACTATACTGAAGACTATATACTTACTTTGATCTCACCATTAGCTGCGTACACATCCGACTTATAAATATAGAGAAGGTCGGCCAAGCGACCGATTTTATATATTTGTAAACTTGCAGCGTTGAACTACTGCAAACCAACTGTGAGCTTGTAAACAAATGTAGTTCTGTGTTAAGCTGTTTTGAATGTTGCTATGGTCGAATCAATGTATCCAAGTATTAGTATTCTCAATCACTATAATTTAAAAGCTTTAGCTAAATTACTTCTCTAGTGTTACCTCGTTTGATCTTCAATGGTGTGAGACATCAAGACCTATTTGTCATTGATTTTTAACAGCTAATGGGTTTATACGATTTGAAACTGGAAGTTTTGCGCATAATAGCCAGGCTTAGCATGAAAGTTTTTTTTTATGGAAAGGAAGACAAACGAACAGACGATTCACCTGATGGTAAGCCATTCTGTCGCCCATGGACACACGCAACATCCGGTGATCGCGAGTGCGTTGTCAACCGAGGAAATTGGACAGAATAGGTTAATTGGATAGGATGGGGTCGGGGTAGAGGATTAAATGGAAAATGAGTGGAATTAAAAGCATAACGTTTTTAAATGTATATGAATAAGTGGTATACGTCACTTTAATATATGTCTAACTAACTGAGTATTAATATCCTGTTCTATCAGATGAAGATCAAAAAAAGCCGGTCCCAAAATAGTCTATAGTTACGCGATTACCCTGGTTGACAGTTGGAGTGGAACGACTGCTCCAATTGCGAGTATTCGAGCGTCAGAGCTAGTTATGAAACGTTGAAAAGACAAGACCTTTGAGATAGTGGAGCCTTACATTGGACTACCAACGTAAAGTGCCTCTATCATTACGTGTAAATGACACATTTAGTGGAATAATCATCTCTTGTATATGTCACATGCTTTGTATTACGTAAATATCAAGAATTTAGTTCTTAGACGTACATGGCAGGTCGTTAAACCTTTTTTTCGGCAAATGTTTTTTGTCTTAAAAAACATACACACACAAACGAAATACATTTGTTCATACAATAAAAATAAAATCTGTTTAGAAAATGGGAAGGCTGAAAAACACTTTAAAACTGCTCTCATATTTACCAAATACAAAACAATTAAGCTGTTTTGGAGGAATGCGACCACAGACACCGTGACTCCGAGATTTTTATGCATTACGTATTCTTAAATTATACTCAGAAAATATCTCGAGTTAAACATTATTAATTCAACGCAAAAATCTTCAATTTCAATGAACAGGAATAATCAGTAGAAATGTACGTAGATACAAACCGAAAGCACATTAGCGTTAAAAATACTTTCATGGGCCATTTGTACGTATCGGTAGCGAAAATTTCGACATCGCAATTTCGGCATCGAACAGCCCGCCGCTCTGCGCTAATGGAATGAGATGAAATTAAGCTTCGGCATAATGCTACGGATGTTTACTACACACTCAATAGGCTAAAAGCTGGAGTAAATATAAACAAGATTTAAATTTTTCGAAATGAAAATATATGTGAGAATGTATGAAATGATGCACGTAAATATTTTAGGCGAAAACTAATCAAAGATATTTGTTGAAAATTTATAATGTAGCATATATGTAACAAAATAAGATATATAATACTACTAGCGGACCTAACAGACGTCCTAAACACACATCTTTAATTCGAAAATTTCGACTTTTTTTTCATTATTAAATTGTGAATGTACGCTTCTTGACTCCCCTTAAACACACACAATTTTTTCTATCAAAATCGGTCCAGGCATTTAGGAGGAGTTCAGTGACATTCACGCGCACACAAGAAACACAAATCAATAATGTGTGTGTGTTGCAAAGTCGTCTGCAATTGGAAAAGTATCCCAACCTCATATAACGCTGGGTAACTGTTAAAATATTCATATACTTTTACGTACCGTTCAAGCTGGTCTCAGGCCAGACTGCTACTTTCATAAATATATTATAGAAGCTTCCGTTGATTTATTATTGACTAGATAATTTAAATGTTAAACTTTACAACAAATATTGATGTGATAAATATCTATTTAATAAAAAAGCAAGATCCATCATCGTTTCTTGCAGTAATAACTTGAGAATCAACTGAACTATTCTTAGTCCACCACTAGAAACCGAAGGAACTATAAAATAACTTTATGTCGAAAAGATTAGAATAAAAATCTTGGTATAGAATGTTGTCAATCAACACATTTAGATTAAAATAGCAAAAGGATCCGTTAGTAACAAAATAAAATGTCACTTTATCCAAGGCGTACATATACATAAACTGGAATTAATCGGTATTATAAAGTTAGTTCACACCCTAGTAGCGTAATCCTATTTTATAAGGCAAATAACTTAATTAACATCTCACGCGTGAAACTAAACGACTCTATTTGAATTTCAAACATCTCACGGACCTCCAGACATGTCACGCATAAACGACACCGAGACAAAAAAAAGAGATTTTATTTCAATTGGTATATACAACAATTGTATTATACAAAACAATGTTGAAAATAGGAAAATATATTTTTACACTTCAACGGAAAAACGTGTAGTGGATCACTACACTAGAAAACTACCAAGTATGAGGCAACTTGAAACTATAAACGGAGAAATAAATACCAAATAAATTTCAAATCCAACATCACTATACTACGGACAGAAGAAAGAAGAAGAAGACATAAGTTATATAAGACAGTGTGACTGGTGACTCACCAATGATATTAAAGGAGAGAAATGGGTACTCGATTGTCATCAAATTTATCTTATAAAATTAGGGGCATAATTTTAGCCAGCTGGTACGCGCGAGGCCGTCGACCTGCCCTCCGCCTTCTGTCTCACTCCAGCCACGCCATGTCCGCTCGGATAAGCACGAATTACGTAATATTTTTTTTTACTTTAGATTATGTTTACTCAGTGGTAAATCAGTCTTTATTTTTAGTAATATTTTTATTCTTCATACATGATCG
>JAOCPS010694835.1:0-10604 GCA_025505425.1 Graphium colonna | reverse complement strand
CGCGGTGCCTACACAGCTGAGCACGTCGCAAGTCATCAACCTCCCCGCCACTTCGCCCACGCCGTGTCTGCTAGGGTGAACATGAATTGTCTTATATTCTTTTTAACTTTAGATTATTTTCACTCGATGGTATATTAATATTTATTTTTAATAATATTTTTATTCTTCACATTTGATGGTCACACTGTTGATTTACACTCCACTCGATGTGTTCATTATTTTAGTAGTAAATACACGCGTATGTACAATGTATGTGTCGACCGACCGACGACCGACGAACTTTATACTTATCAGTTTTGGTTTTTGAGCCCTGTTGCAGTCACGGTAACTACTTAGCAATCCAAATTTATTCTGATAATCTATATCGATACATTGAAAGATTCTACTGATCTAGGAAAATTCATAATAATACATGATGTGCCTTAAGAGTAAGCAATTAACAAGATAATATAATATTATTTCTAAGACTAACGCGAATATTCGACATTTTAAATTAAACAATTATCCTACTCTCTTAGTGCTGTGCTCATGCTAACACAGCATTCCTCACGATCTTTCCATGGAGCAGCAGTTATCCCACATCTCCCACCCCAGGCCCGCTATCAGGGGTGAAGGTTGCGTGCGTAGGCTAGCCTCCTGCGCCCTGGTCTTTACAGTGGTAGATGGCAGTTGCCTCCCTTTCCCTCTCCGCCGCCTTCTTCCGGGTGATCACGTCCCCACGGAATGCATGGACGGCCCTCCACGATTTCTCGGGCTAGCGGGTAGCGAGAGATCGTGCTCCACAATAGGCATCAGGTCTCGGCGCTGCTCCGATCAAGCTGTGCACACCCATAGTACACGCACGGCCATCATCTCCGGTGCGGGTGATTCGGTGCAGGTACCTCCAAAAACACTCATGTCCCGAGAGGACCTGCGTCGCTCGAAAGGTAAAGGTGCCGTGCCTCCTATCTAGCCACCCTCTGAGGACTGGTCCCCACGGTTCTTAGGCCAGCATTTGGGTGCTTCAGCCTTCATCCCCATTCGTCTATTGCGAGAGAGCGCAGTTGTTCTTTACATCCCCTCTGCTCTTCTAGCGTCGGCAGGTGAACCCGGGCCATCGTTTCCTCACGCCACGAATAAAGAGATTCGAAGATCACGGACTCTAGGTCCCAGGGTCGGGAACCCGCCTACACGCACGCCACCTTACCGGTGATCGTCCGTTAGCCTCGTATAATTCGTATGGCCAACAACCTATGCGGCTTACGCTAAAGTGTTGCAGTTCGGCCATTCAGGGTATCAGCCCTGACCGGTGCACCATACACGGCCATAGATTTAACAACTCCGGCGTATAGACGGCGGCAGGGAACGGATGGACCTCCTACGTTTGGGGGCAGCCTACCGAGATCTTCTGCTATTCTCGTCACTTTCGATGCTAGACGCTCAAAGTGGGGAGTCCCATTGGCGATCTAGAACTAAGCCGAGGTATTTCATTATCGGCTTGATGACATCGACGCGGACACCACAAATGGTTATGTGTGCATCCACAGGTGGCGCTTTCCGTGGTCAATAAAAACATAAGGCCTCGGATTTATTAAGCACCACCTCTAGCCCTAGTCGCCGTATACGCCCCAAAACAATCGCCTTTCTCGCTGTGGCGAGCATAGCAGCCTGGCGGAAGTCGGTATCGCGAGCGGTTTCAACGGTGGTGTCAATTCGACACCCCTGAGATAGGCACCTTGCAGTACCCAATCATACCCAATGTTCCACAGAAGTGGCCTTAATATCGACCCCTATGATTCTCCTCATGTCACCTTTGTGGTAATGTAGCCGTCTCCACACGGATAATCCACACTGCGTTGCGACAGGAAGTTTTCAATGATGTGGCGTAGGTATGGAGGCACTACATGGAACCGAAGTTCCTCTTTTATGCAGCTCCGGGGCAGTGTGTCAAAGGCGTTGGCAATATCCAGAGACACTGCCAAGATCACCATGCATCTGGATACCGCCTCCTGCACAAGGGACCTTACTCGCAGCACCTTGTAACTTTACTCGCAGCACTTTTGTGCTACGCGTCGGTCTACAACTGTTTTAATTGATATTATGCAACGGCTTTATATGTGTTGTACGTCGAATTAATAGAAAAAAAGTAAAATATTGAAACTGAATACGGGTGTTGTATTTCGAGCACTGACTTGGACCTCTAAGGGTTTAAAATGTAAATTCGATAACTATGATAACTAAAGGACATAAAAACTAATACATATTTGGAGTAATACATAATAATAATAATAATACATAATAAACTAATACATCTAGGGAGTTATTATAAGTTCAACGGTACATGTGTCAAGACCATAACTAACATTTTCTGTCAAGGTTATATTTTGCAATGATATAATTATAAAACGTGTAAAATAAAAAAAAAAACTATGTGGTGTTGTGGATCACCAGATATGAACGAAGTTCCTTTTTATAAAAGTATTGATTTTTAGTACTATTCCAAGAAATAAGGAAAATAATTATTCGGGTATACATTTTTTATTATGATTTTCTTAGGAATAAATATAAAAAAACTACTTTGCAAAATTATTTTAACGCTTGTATTTTGTTAACAATGAATTATAAAACAATATTTAATAATAATAAACAAAGAAAGAAATATAGAAACAGCTATTTACATGAACAAGATAAGATAATAGTAGTAAATAAATAAAAAATAAATACAATTAATTAATAATAACTAAATACGTAAATATACAAATAAATAATCAGTCATCTCCTGTAGACTATACATTAGGCACTATATAGCCATCATAAATAGCCTATAGATACAAGAAATCTTCCGTTACGGACGTTTTTTGCCGGCTAGGCTGCCCTCCGCAACACCCCATTAGGGACTTCGTTCCAAAAAAAAATGTTTATTAAAAAATCGAGTATCCGAACGGATATGTAGATTTATTGTTCAAAGATTATAATTCCTCAGTTTCTCCATTGCGTCATTTTAACTGTCCAATATGGCGTCCTGTTCTAATAGGGATAGTTGCCTTCAGTATTCAGACGGAATAGACCTTTCCTAGAACGGATAACGGAAATATAGTAAAAGCAAGATAAAAACTAAGTATTTTACAAGAAAAAAAAATACAAGCACAAGTTAAATATCATTCATTAAGTGCAATTTTCAGATATAAATTACCTATTTAGCAATGGCATCGGACATAAAATTAAGGTTCTACGAATTTACAATGAGGTGTAAAGCGTCAATATTTATATTGGTGAACCTCTTTTCATAATTAAGTTGCTGGAACCCTATCAACATTCTGTCTTGGCGTCGGTTATAATTTTGATTTAATTCTAGATTTAACATTTTGACTGAATTTCCTCTATAGGTCCGTTTTTTTTCCATAAAACATAATTATACGTACCCTGACTTGCTCATGTCACTGTTCCCCATATTAAGTGTCCCTCCACCGCAACTGTTCCCTGATACTTCTGCAGCCGAAGCGCACTCTACACCAACTAGATGATCGTATGACACTGTAGCGGCAAAAAGTTGGTAAGAACGGCTGTGATTGCAAAAGCTGGTGAGACAACCGGGCTGTGATCTGCCGCCGTTAGGATAGAAGTCGGCGTCTCCCATTGCTGGGTTAACGCTGTTACCATTTGTATGGATCACTTCGACGTATAAGCCGTCAGTGCTGGCCAGGCGGTTGCTGTTGTTACTCCATATAGGGCTGTAAGGATCCAAGCCTGAAAATTTTCATATATATAGCATAGGGACACATTTACTTAATATTTACTTCCAAATTAAGGTACAGCTATGTTAAGTACTACAACTGGCTTAACTAGTACTTGTAAAGTCAGTTGTAATATTATTACTGTAGATCCAATGGTTATCTATAGTATGTCCGGCAAAAAAAACTTCAAATATTGCCTAATCATTCTTTACAAAAAGGGGATTAGTGCATGATCATTGGCTCCTCGGGTGGTTAGAAAAAAGAGTCTAGAATGGGATAAAAAGACTGACAAGGAAGAGAATATAAAATAAATCAGAAGATTTGTCAATGTGTGTTTGACTTCCGGCCACTTATGTCACTGGATAGCACACCGAACTGATACACGGAGTTTTAGCTAATTTGGAACTCAAACTTTTGGTAATAGAAAAATCTGCTGCATGTCTACTAAACTACAATAATTAAGATACTTTTTTCTACAAATTAGTAAAGATATATAATTTTTACCTGTAACGCGCCCAACTCTACCATTAAGCGCTCTCCCAGCGTTACCGACGACATGAGATCCCAAACTGAACCCTGCCAAGTGCATTGATTGCAATGATGCACCGGTGGTACTGCTCAAAAACTCCAAGAATCGTCCTATATCCTGACCAACTTGTGGTATGCGTCTAATAGCAAGCATATAACTGGTCATTGCGACTTGGCTCCAGTCCACAACGATAACATTATAGTCACCCTTTCCAAGGTAAGCTGAGAAAATATGTGCCCAGTGTTATTGTACAAAGTATGTCAAGATATTCTATAAATTTATTTGAACGTTATTTGATGTTGTTTTTCAAAAAAATTGTTACACAGAATTTAGTGTTAAAAGAAATCTGATGACGAAAGAATATCCATCGTACAATGGTCAAAGAAGTCATATGCGGGTGAAAATAACATGCAATTTATGTTGTCATTAGTAAGTAGAGTTTAGTCATAAAAATATATGTTTTTTTTAATAACCGGCACTGTTATACTTTATTTTTATAGAAATACTAAGTTTGTGATCAAATATTTTATTTATGATATTTTCATAAAAAAATAATCTACCCACCGTTTCTTATAAGTCCATTGAGATTTGCATTTTCATTTTGCAAATAGCCGTGAGCGATTACGATAGTTGGGAAACGTGCGTCAAAATTTGACGAAGTTATAGACTCGACATCGTCCGTTATAAGTCGTTGGGAAGATGTGGGATTGTTCCTGAAAGGCAAAATTCCCATGAAAATGGTTCAGATGAGATTCTATGAGAAGAGTATTTCAGATTACACTCCAATTGGCATATAAATTTTAATTTTTCGTTATTATTGACAAATAGCTTCTTAACAGATTTTACCTAATACTGTGCTAATTTAATTATGCTATTGAAATTCTGGGTTGACGCTTACCTGGTGAACAGAAAGTAACGGTTTCCTGAATTTCTTTCTATTTCATCAAATAATTCAACATCGATCGGTTCGTCCAAATTGATTCGATACACATTGTCATCATTGTCTCCAATTACTTCAACGAAGCCGCTGTTAGCCTCTGGAACTGGGACCGCTAAACATGCACAGACTGTAAAAAAAGGTGAAAGAAATGCTGTAGCTTAATATATTATAATAAAAAATATAATTAAATGTGAAATTTTCTTTTTGTTCATATGGTCTTATACAAACCGAAAGTAGCTGTAACAACAATGTACTTCATATTAGGGGCTCTTTTTAGTTGTTTGTTAGCTTGTGAACAAGTGTCAGTATTTATAACTTTTGATAACTAATAATTGATGTGACACCCATAGGGCTATTAAATGATAATATTCAGATAAAACAACAATTTTCAAAAGATATATTTTGTTATGAAATCTAATTACTTTATTGATAAATTTTAAACAATATTATTTTTACAGAATGTTTGAAAAACCGACTTTAAACGTGTTCAACATGTTTGTCAATTATTTTTGTGTTGTGTATTTTTTAGAACCGATTTATCTGAAATTATTATGGGACCGTTTAGAAAGTAAAAAAAAGAATTGTTAAAATCTGTTTATAAATATCGAAGATACGCCCGAACATTCCAAATAAAAATAAAAACATTCGAATTACGAACCTTCTCCATTTTAGCGTCGGGTAAGAAATAAAAAAAAATCGATAATTATTCAATACAATGAAGTTGTTATAAGATGTAATAAAAACTTTTGTTTTAAGATAAACTTAATATTAATTAGAAAAGTAGAGTTTTATATCCAATACTTCTGTAAGAAAATTAGTTAAAAATATTTTCGTAGACCTCGTTTCCCTATAGCAATATACAGAACACGGTTATTCTTGAATATTTATTTTAATATCTACAAGACAAAAAATATCAACTGAAGAGGAATCCCCATTAGGGGATTCCTCTTCAGTTGATATTTTTTGTCTTTTAAGTTAATTTATTGAAATCGACTTTAAATACTAATTTAAAGTCGATTTCAATAAATTAACTGTCATATTATCTACAGAATAAAAAAACATTAATAATTCCCTTCGTATGAAGTACTACTTGCTCCCTGCAATTTCAACCGCATGAGTTTTTGTGGGTATTGTCCAAAATCTGTATATACATATAGAAATACACTGTGTCAAATTTCATCTTTAAACAGTTAAAATTCAAAACTTCTTTATTCACAATAACGCTTACGCGTTCTTATAAAATAACAAAATTTTATATTGTTATGATATTAATGTTCGCGATGAAGCTACGCCAGCTCGTAAATTTTTTTTAAATAGTGGCCTAGCCGGAGAAACGCACACAGCGGGTCACGAATATTCTTGGAATTGTTAGCGATAGAAGCAAATTGACGCATGTTGTTTGCGGCACATTTTTTTAATAACCTAAAATATTAGTATTACGATGTATTTTTAAAAGTGTTTTTGTTTTGTCTGCCGGTAAACTGTTGTACAGTTTGGCAAAATAGAAATATGGTGTTTATTATAAGCTTTTATTCTTTTGAAATAATGAAACAAACAAAAGAACAAAAAAGACAGATTTTGCTGAGAAGAGCGGGCGAGAAACTCAGCAGTTGCTCTTATAAAATAATGTCAATTTACAATTACCTATATTACAATTATATCGTATGACCTATCTATCAACAGCATTATTGCCACACAT
Organism: Graphium colonna; assembly: GCA_025505425.1. NCBI lineage: Eukaryota > Metazoa > Arthropoda > Insecta > Lepidoptera > Papilionidae > Graphium > Graphium colonna. The sequence goes on along the minus strand of JAOCPS010694835.1, from coordinate 3,723 downwards.
TTGAATCGTTAATCGTAAAGCGTTTTGCGGTCGTATAGTAAGCTTTATGCAGAAGTGTATTTTAAATTTTGTACTCAAATTGGTCTTATGGTAGATTTAATTCAGCTTATGTGATTTTATTATACATCCGTATACCTTGACCTATAAATGATTTATACCTTTTTTTGTAGACGAAAGCTTCGTGCAAGATTTTCCTTATTTCTAGTTTTAAATTTTTGTCTATTTTGTATATATAAATGAATGTATTTACGGACAAATACAATACTACAAAAAGTGAAGCCACTGGAAGTATGTATATCGATTTCTTTACAAAGATCTCGAAAGGTATTTCAGGCCCCAATATTGTATACAGCACGAATAGTTTCGAAAGTGTATAATAAAGATCATGTTTACCTCAGCTGCGCTATCCCAGAGCATAATACCGTTAAATAATATGTCATGGAAATAACTAAAATGAAAAATTCTGATAGTATAAACGTCTGTTAGTTGTCTCATTTTTTTTAATTGCGAAGACAGCGGAACATAGTCTACAAGCAAGAGATGAATTATCCCCCATATTGCCATTGAAGGCTAGAATTAAGTGTAATTCCTAAAACTACCGTGGAATACTAAGTATTAAGGAATTCCTTATTTAACATGAGAATTAAGTATTTTTTTTAATCATTAATTAGAATAAATTGAATAAATTTCGTTTTGTTTGCATTTAACTCGAGATTGTTATTACTAAACCAATTGGGTAATTGCGACAGTGCACTATTCACTTCGTCATAACTTGTAGGACTTGTAGGATGTACGGGAGGACGTCGCACCAATGAGTCGATCCTGACCGAATAAAAGATCAAATGCCACTTATCGACCTTCAGCAGATTCTGAAGTTCTTCAGTCACGTGGCTAGACGCGAGCCTGTAAGACTCGAAAAGCTCATGGTGGTCGGCCATGTAGAAGGAAGAAGGAGCCGTGGAAAGGGACCAACCAGATGGACCGAGGCCATGAAAGAGGCCTGCCAGGGATCTGTACAGGCATCTATCAGAAAGGCGGAGAACTGTGGGGAGTGGAGAGTCTTGGTGCATAAGATAACGACCTCAACTGTTCACGACCCTCTGTCATGAAGAAACGAGAAAGAAGGTTTGTCTCTGTTACTTTCATGGTAGACAAATGCCTACATTATGTCGCTGTCCATTTTAAGTATTGCTTCTGTTTTATAAATTTATCATATGTTCATAAATCCTCCGTTGAAATTCAGAAAGTAAAATACGTTGACATATTTAAAGACATAATTGATGAATGTGACTTACTTTTATCTTTGGTTTTTTGAAATATTTATCATAATCAAATGATGGATTGCGTTAATTTGTAATCTATTACGCTAATTTACACCGACTTGTTGACTCTTATACCATTATATTGAAATTTGCTTATGTTTCTTTCCGCCACTTGAATGCATGTCTGTACGTTATAGTATTATTCAATGCCGAAATGCTGACCTCGATATAATTAATACGTATTAAGAACGTGATTGTGCAAATGATATAAACAGATATCATATGCAGCTCAGATATGATATCGGTAATTTTGGTAATCATATAAATAAATCATTATTATTTTGACGTATACATACGTCAATTATTCCGTGCGCATGTTTAATATTTCCTTATCGATTAAGTACTGCCTTTGGAGTCTATAGCGTACAAACATGATGTCATGGATTTCTTTTTATATTAGATCCTCACGTATAAAATTTACGTACGTATAAGTTTGAATGAAGAGAGAATCTTTGAGGGAAGAAGAAAAATCTTTTAGAACGATCTGGACAATTTTGACGGAATTGAACATTTTTCCTATCAAGAAATTGTCTAAATTCCAAGAAAAGTTGTAATCTGTTGCACCGAGATCCGGGGACTGTGCTGGGAACCCCTCTAACTTCGCGATCCTCTGTCAAGTATTTGATCTAGAGTTATTTTGAAGAAGCAGCTAGATAAAGCAATTGACTTGTCTTGGTTGTATAACTGCGAGCTTATCCATGATGGTTCTAATGATTGACAATATTGCCGGAATCGGCTGGCCAGTTCTTAAAAAGTTGTAAATTGACAACGCTTGTCCACCAAACACTCTTTAGTTTTTTCTAAGCCAACTTTCACTTAGGACAGGATTTGGTTAATTCTTCAGGGTTCAACCACCGCGATAAGTTTACAATTTACGTATAGTATCCTTTTTGTGACGGTATATTATATTCAATGCGTGTATGTTCGTGTGTTTTATTTAATTTATATGGTAGACATTTCTCAAGCTTTTTCACCTGTCTGATGTGTTGTAAGTGAATTTTAAATTGTTCTGTCCCCTAAAGATGGGCAACGTAAATTATACTAATAGTAATTACCGAAAACAAGACTAATTATAGTAAAATTTGAAAATAAATTAATGTATATATGTGAAATATGTTTTTTTTTATGGAAAGGAAGACTAATGAGCGGATGGTTTACCTGACGTTAAGCGATCGCGTTGTCAGCCTAGGAAATGGGATAAAATAGATTTATTGCATAGGGTGGGGTCGGGATTAAAGATGTGGAGGGGAAAGGAGTGGGAAAAGCAAAAGTTAGGAATGGCCCGGCAATCCCAAAAGTCATGGATACTTTATTTTATGCCGACTTTGTCCCTAATTCTGTTATTATTTAATCTTCGATTAATGAATTGACTTAATTTTTTTGTAAAATGTGTATAGATAATATGAAGAGCCAACAGCGTGATCGAGGTTTAGAAGTAACTGCGATGGAAAATAACTACATGACATTTCTCTGTCGTATACTTTTAGCAGGATTACTACTTCAGCTGCAAATTTAACATAGTACGTAAGGATTAACGAGCATGTTATCGTTACGTACATGTAAGTGAACGGAAGGTAATAAGTCCGTTATAGGGTTTGAATCTTAACTTTAAAGTCGATCCGTTACACAAAATATTAACTTCGTAAATTAACGGATAACGGATTAACAGATCCCAGCTATGATTACAACGAAGCTTGTTAACTCTGACGTGGTTTGCGATGGATCCCCTTCCAAAATTACTTTGCTTCTTCGTTGTCAACTTTAGTGACCGGTGGAACGCGGTGTTTGTTTTAGAGGTAAATATATCCAGAACCGAAACGACAAATTTATAAAATGTTTCGTGCTTTAATATGCTAGCTTCCGTTAACATATTATTATATCTTCAAGCTGTTACGCTGTGACTAATAGGTGCGGAGCATTTTGTATAAACGGGTACCAGCTAGTTATATGTACAAGAAGTCTTGCTTTAACCAAAATTCTATATTGTTTTTGTAATTTAGGTAAATAACGTACATATTAGTTCGCGAAATATAAGCCCTTTCAATGTAATGTGTAAAACCGTTATGGTAGTAAGTGTAGTGACTTTCTTATTATTCGAATGGATTTCTAATGCATATTATATTTAAACGATCAGTATTAGCTTTTAACACTACTCTTCAATAACCATTTTAACTTAGACGGATTTCTTTTAATTGCGTCAGCTGAATTTTACTATTAATTAAAATAAATACGGACTTTATCGCGGTTTATTTTATCATCCGACGTTTCTAACCCTTTACAGTGTTCATGGTCACTCTCAATATCATCATCATCCTTCACAGTTATCTACCGTAGATAAATATTTGTTTCAGAGAGCACGCGGGATCTGTCAAGCAAATGAACCGAGTGAATTGAATCCAGC
>JAOCPS010694724.1:0-10606 GCA_025505425.1 Graphium colonna | reverse complement strand
TTTGGAGGGAGACGGGCTTTCTGCAGGCAGAGTTATGCGGACCTGGGTGAGTGGAAGTGATTGTTTCCTTTTAGCCGTGTAAAGTTAGTTTATTGGAATGGGAAATGGGAAGAGGGCATATACCATTGGAAGGGACTGTTATCTTTCTGTAGTATGAAGGTTGTAGGCATAACATCTTATCACAGCTTTTGCTGCACTTTTACGGCCGCGCTCGCCTGGAGAAGTACCACCACCCTTTATAAAGTTGGCATAAAATAAAATATGCATCATTTTTGGGGAGGCCAGATGGCCATGTCTACCCTTCTCTTTTCCCACTGCTTTTCCCTCAAAATCCTTAATCCTGGCCCATCCTTTCCCATAAACCTATTTTATCCAATTTCCCTGGTTGACAACGCACTCGTGACTCTCTGGATATTGCTTGTGTCTATGGGCGACGAGCTCGCTTACCGTAAGTTGAACAGTCTAATTGTTTGTCTTTCTTTTCATAAAAAAAAGAAAGGCAGACTCAGCTATGCAGAGGTGAATATAAGAAAATTATAAAAAGTGATAGTTTCCTTTCTACAGTATTAAGGGTTTTGTAAATGAAGACAAGGTAACATAGTCAAGCAGATTTTGATAGTATATGATATAATGAATTAACCTTTTTGACATGGTAGAAAGTAGGGATGGGCCATTTCAGTAAATTTTCACTTGCTATCAGTCATATAACGTTCTTATTGTAGGCAACGATAATGTTATATAGGTGATAGCAAGTAAAACACAGTGAAATGGCCCATGACTAGTAGAAAGGCATACAGCAGAAAATAAACAAAGTGCCAATTAGGTATTAAAGAAAATAACATTTATCCTCATGTCATATAATTTCGCTTTTGGTGCATTTTTTTTCGTGCCAGTTTTTTATATATGCAAGTACTACATATACAATACTCTATATTGAGTTTAACTACATTATTTATTAAATATTATTTAAAAACAAGCCATTTTTCATAAAAGTTTTGATGTACATGAAAGATTTAAGTTTGCTACATGTAGAAATTTACAATTATATATATGTTATTTGTAAAGAATATATTATACAAAACCAGATGAGTAAATTATTATTTCACTACGTCACCATAGTTATCAATATCATGTGTTCTAAAATTATATTAAATTTCACAATTTATTATTATTTTTTAAAATGTGGTATATTTATTTGAAATGACTATTACATTGATTTATAGCTAAGGCCTTCTTGTCATCAAAGCTGGATAACATAAAAGGCTAATTCTAACTAAGTTTAACTGGGTGCTACAAATTTTTTTTTTTTTTTAAATATTGTCAAGCTATTTGCAGCAATGGCATCTGTGTGGTGATATATGTGATATTATGTATGCTGTTTATAAATTGCCTTTGTAATGCAAGCTATAAAGCTTGCAATAGGGGCAGTGTTTAAAAAATATATAATATAGTAACATAGAAAACTGTTTGTTATTAAAGAATATTCGATATTTATTTTCATTAGATATTATTGGGGATCTTAGCTAAAGTTGATATTCTCTAATCCTGAATAAGTCAGAAAGTTGGAAACAAATATTTGATATGTTTTCTAACTAAAAAAAAGAATTAAACTCATCGCTCAGAGAAACTAGACATGTTAACGAGGATTGTGATACAATTAGGTTTTAAATTATTGCAAATCATTGAATGTCTTTGTGAATTCCATGTTTATGACAACAAGGAAGTTAGCTGGTTTGCGAATTAAAGTATCTATATATGAAATAAAAGTTATCCATCAACTAAAAAGTTTTTATCTTGCAAAATATATGTGATAAGCTATTATTTTATGGCACAAGAACTTAAATCATCCATGGATAAGCATTCCGGTAATAAACTTGCCAATTCTTATCAAAACGAATGATAAAAGATTGCAAAGATGATAAAACTGGTGTTTAGAATTAGTGTGGCGATTCATGTATCGGTGATAACATTTTAACAATTAGGTCATGTTTTGTAATATCAAAACTAGAGCTTTTTAACTCATCCATATTATTGTAATATGGTGCTTAATAACAAAATAAAAGGTTCTCAATTAGACCATATCTTATTTTGTATGTATGTCTGCTTATTGCTTTGCAAGTTGGGAACCAATATTCAAATATTTTTTTTATTTTAAAGGATATAGTCATGGGCGGAACCACATAATTTTTACAAAAATCGGTCGATAGTATCTTATTTTATAAATTAATTTTGTCTCACAAACATTTATTTTAATATGTTTAAAGTGGTTTTCAGTGTTTTCTATGCAAGTAATTATTTATACTTGTGTCTGTCGTTCCGCCTATTTAGATTGGTTAATCTCCGAGCTGGATTAATCTTAAACACGACAGTTAGCTGCTGAAGGAAGAAGTCTCGTTTCTCTGTATTTATTTTTGAAAAAGTTTAATGCTCTCCAAAAAATCCCATAAAATTGTAAACAAAATCTTAAAGCGAACAAGGGTAAATCCGCAGGCAACAAACAGTCCTAAATAAAAAATTTGTATTTTTTTTATTTTGACAGATGGCTTGGAGGCTAAATACACGGAGAGTGCTTTCCACGGTCAGGCGGCGATACCTCCGCGTCGAAACGACGACATGTCATTTGAGCAGATGTTGCTAGACGTGAAAAAGAAACTCAATCAACGAAAAGGCGACAAAAAACGCCACGACGACACAGTGGCTTGACATTTGCTCGATCTTTGCCCGTTCGAAATAAAAGTGACGGCGCCCGCCATCTTGTATCCGCTTGTCAATCTGACAGCTCAAATGCGCGGGCTCTTCGGGTGAGTGCAATGACAATTAGTGACATCTGTCATCTGTCAACTGTCACGTTGACATTAGAGTTGTGATTACGTGAAAGACTTTGAAAGAAATGAAAAATATTGTTCTGGAGATGATTTTGCTCACACCATGTACCTATTTCCTTAGTTAAATTATTTTTTAGTACATTGTTTGTCCATAGTCTAGTTGAATTTACGTTGTGTAAATATTAGTTTATGGTTTTTTTTTTCATTGTTCTATCGAGTGAACGTGTATGTATGATTTTGTTAACGCTACCTCTTATGTTACTCTATGATGCAAATGTTAAATACGTTATATCAATACGAATTTGTTGACCGAACAAATATTTCTAGCAAAATACATTTTTCAAACCTGCCTTTATATTAGTATACATTGATTTGATATCAAAGTTATTGACATTTTAGATGTAAAATATGTAATCATTACCTAAGTAAAATTAAGACTAACTGCTGAATGAAATGTTACCTAATATAATAAATAAATAAAACTAAAAGTTTGCACTATCGTAATGTCGCTTTGCCAAGTAAGAAATATTTACCATTTCTAAGGAACTAATCGGATGGATGTTATAAAATTGATGAAATCAAGGAAATGCTTATATAATACACTATATATAAAATTACTTCCTTTATATAACTTCCATTGAAACCGCATGTGCCAAATATTATGAGATTTATTTTGTACTAACATGCATTTGCCTATATGATTGGTTCAGCTGTCTATGCTTAGTTTTAGTAGTATTCTAATTAAATAAAAAATAACTGGTTTTTAATGTCATAAAAAAACTTTGGTGGGCATTAAATAAAAAAAATGTTTGTGGAAATAAGATATAACTAAAATGGTATGTAAAACAATTGGTATATCGTAGATGTGTTGCTGTAAGTAGGTCAAAAATCAAGATTTTATCGTTCTTTTAATATGTTTTAAATGAATTCAAACTTTTCAATTAATAGAAATAAGTGAAAAAATCTGAATCACAGAAATGGTAACATTTCCTAAATTTTCATAGATTTTTTTTGAAGTTCAAATAAAAAATGTTTTATTAATCTACTTACAGTAAAATGTCAGACATCAATATTTTGATTCATAAAGACACAAAATTGCAAAAATATTATAATTGTTAGTATGTACTTTTGTATGATACAAGGGATAGTAAGCACACAGGTGAATTTAGTATTGCATTATAATAATATATTCATAAAATATAGATTTTGTACCAATGCATTGTCAATTACTTTTATATGTCGATGGCTTAACATACAACATGTAAATATAATATATATATATATATATTATATTGTTGAATAAGGCTTCCTATGTGATCAATAGTGTCTATATAATTGTGAATTTCATATAGATAGATCCAAATGAACAATTAAAAAGACTGTTATATTAAAAAAAATCATGTATCGCACATGTAAAATACTATTGTTATATAGTTGTATAACATATAGTACAGACTTGTAAGTAAACTTCCTATGTTCCTTCTTCTCCCTTATTAATATTTTGGGTAAAAAGCAATGTGGGATGTCAGGGTTACATTTTAAATATATTTTTAATACCGCAAAATCAAATTGATAGTTGCAGCGAAGCCACAAAAGGCTTTAAAATGACTTGTTGATTATTCGTATATTGTATATTTCTTTAGATTAAAAAGCAAGTGTACGTCTGCATAGTTAACTTTGGCTTGCTTACATGTGTAAAAATAATTATATATCTAAAATATATTATATTATGAAGTATCTGTTATAATTGCAGTATGAATTGTATGGCCTATTAGAAATTTGTATGAAGGTAATAGATAGGTAATATATCTGCATATACTACTGAGTACTACCGTAGTTGGTAGAATTTCAGTCAGAAAAAGTTACCAATGTGGTAGATTTTATACTTGTGTGCTTAGATTTCCCGTAATTTAAAAAAGAGACAGGCAAAATAATTATGTACACCAATCATACTAACATCTACTCTTACCCCAATAATGTCCACAATTATTTAGATAAATGTAAAAAAGAAAGACTAGTCAGTGTTACTGGAGGATATTGTGTTTTTTTTCGTTGTGATGATATTTATTTTAATTAAATTAAGCTTATTTTTAAATGGTTTTTATGTTTATGGAAAAATTTTAAGTCCGTCATTGATTCCTAGGAAAAGCTGAAGTTAAGACTACTATGATTCGCTGAAGATAATGAAGAATTTTCCTTAAACACAATTTGCCTTGAATAAGAGAATTTTAGAATAAATGCTTATTAATAGCAACAAGATAATGCTATAGTGAAGACTATCAAAATGGTTTCTTGGATCTATGGCAATCATCATAAAATATTTTTTATCGGTAGCTTCAACTGTGTTGTCAGTTATAATAAAGGCAGTTAAGATAAATAAAAATAAGATTGCAGTGTTGCAATTTCAAAAAAAAGTTGCAGTTAACTACTCTATACAAGTACAATTTAGTACGCAAGATTAATACTCAGAATGAAAAAAAAATAGTTCACTATTAAACTAGAGCCGTTGGTATGAGTTTTATAGACTTTGTAAGAATGTTTAATCTTTTTTTTGTATGGTTGTCCATTTTAGAACGATGCTATTTTACGAATGTACACCGTAATGATATACAATATAGAGTATATATTCGCTTTACCTCATTTTGTTGATAAATGACATTTACTAATACAGAAGTATGTCCTAATGTGTCTTAATACTGTAGCATAAGGTTAAAATTCGCATGTTACGTTTATTATTGATGATTATTTAGAATATTGGAATTGACTACAAGTGGAATATGTGATCGAATTTTTTTCTTTGTAAATATGTAATAATAGCAGTTGTTGAATTTTCAACCTTATGCCTTTGTTTGTACAGTCGTGTATAAAATGATGCGAGACTAGTAAATGGGTATGTGTACACTCAAAAGTCCAATTTATAGTATCGGTCAATAGTTTTAGCGTATACATAAATGGTTGATATAGTCGCGGCGAGAACGTTTTATACGTAATGTTGTTGAAAAATAAAGTATTTTGAACACACTTTTGTTTTTTTATTGTACAAGAGGTGGTTAAGAGGCAGAATTTTTATCTTTCATCTTTTTAAACCAAACAATAAAATCGAAAATATAATATTCTTAGAATTTTATAGCTTATTAAATAAGTATGGATTTTATCAGTCACCAACGATATTAAAGGAGAACATTCTGCACTCGATTGTCATCTTGTTAATGTAATATAATTATGGGCATAGTTTTAGCCCAAATTTTCCAATAAAGTGAAAGACGGCTGTGATCAGCTGATACGCGCGAGGCCTTCGACCCCTTCCACATTTCGTGTCACTCCTGCAACGCCGTGTCGCTACTAACGCTAGTTAATTATTTTTTTAATTTTACGTTATGTTTAGATAGTGGTAAATCTATTTATTTTCAATAATATTTTTATTCTTCATATATGATCCCACCTATAACGATTTAAAATATCGAAAGCGACTCACGTCACCTGTTTATCACAGATGTTTTGCAACAAGCATATGGTTACAGGTTGGCCAGAGGTATAGACGTCCTTCCTGATATTGAACTGTCAACAAGTAACATAACAGAATGGAAAAATGGCAATATCAAAAAGAGAGAAGAAGAAGAACATACATATAATCAACATTTTCTTGTTTAATCGTGTAAGATGAGTTTTTCACCAATAATACAAGAGCAGTCAAAATCGTTGCCCTGTAAAATATATGGCAAAAAATCAACGATTGAATTCTTAAAGATACTGTAATCGAAATAATTTTACTTGCAGGTTCGTAAGTAAAGCAATGTATGAATTTTGAAGAAAAGATGAAAAATAAAAACTAGATTTGCTTTACTGACAGCGACATCTGTTGGCGATACGTAGAAACCTTTCGAGTTGTATACGCAATTTTTTTAAAAATCTGCTTGTTACAGTATGAATTTGAAAGGCCAGATCGGTCGGAAAATAACATAGTACGATATTAGGTCATTAAATAAGCGAGATGTAAACATCCATGATACATTACTTCAACAGAGATTTAAGGCAAAGAAAGATAGATGGCGGTGTAGACAAAAGTTACGATCACACTGACGTCTTGTAAGAAACTAGCAGCGGTGCTAGACCAAATCCAGACGTCGGCGATATCTGTTTTGCGAGGCCCCTCTGTCTAAACAGTACACATGTGTACAAAAATAATTACGAATGGCTAACTTTGTATAACTTTTGCGGGGCCCCGTAAGCGGGAGGCTGACGGCGGTCGCCGACACCTATCGCCGCCACTGTAAGAAACAATAATTTTGTAGCGAAAATTGATCCTGTACTAACTTAAACTAGATTTTTTTCCAATTAGGCTCATGCTTATATAGATACATGTATAAAGGAAGACTAGTGAGTGTTACTGAATAGGAATTGATAGCCAATGTTGATTAATTACGTAACAAACCTAAAAACTTTTAGTTTTTAATTTAATTAGGTGTTTGATTGTTTAATCGGCTTTCTGAAATTAAACAAAATACTAGAATATTAATAGAATAAAGTATGAGCACATTTAGTTTTAAATTACTGTACTGTGAAGGCATTTTGTACATGGAACATTTTTCTAGAATGAGTCGATATTTTTCATAAACCAAATTCGTGACCATTAAGTTAAACTGGTAATAAGTGATAGTAGGTTAATATTCTAAGAAAAAGGTTAATGTACAAAAGAATAAAATGTGTTTAGAATAGACAAGGGAGAAGGAATATATAAGCATCATTCTTCTTGGCGGCTCAAGGTGATCGCCTCATCCCTTTACGACTCGCACACCTAAAATTGTCTTCTGATCAACGGCTCTTTCGATATTTCGAGACTTCAAAAAGTTCGCATCGTCCTATGAAAAGAGCATAAACGAATAAGAATGGAATTTCGTATGATGGAAAATGACAAACGAGTAGACGGTTCACTTGTCGTTAAGTGAAACCCTCGCCCATGGTCACACACAACATCCGGAGAATTGCGTGTGAGTTGCAACCTGGGAAATTGGATAAAACAGCTTTAGTAGATAGCACGGATCGGGAACATATTAAGTATTAGGATGAGGAAGGAATGGCAAAAGAAATGAGAAGGAATGGTTTCTGGCAACTCAGAAACTCATGCAAACTTTATTTTATGCCGAGTTTGTGTAGGGCCATGGTACTTTCCCGACCGAACACGGCCGTGTGCAGCAAGTCAAATGTTGTTACACGCTACCACCTAAAAGCTTCTTGCCTAATTTCGGTAGTTATTTATGGCTTTTGGTGTTGTGTTTAGGTTTATAAATACGTGTATAAAAGAATAAAATGTATTTAGGATAGCCACATACATATTACACGAACTTTTAGCGTGCCTCAAACATGAACCCTAAAATATAACTAGCTTTCGACTCATAAAATAAACCAGCACTGGTTTATATTAATATGTATTTTATACATATTTTTGTATATTTTTTTTAATATTTAATATATATTGTATTGTCAGTGACACATTTGTCCTTTTCAATTGATCTCAAAAGAGGCGGAGGGCTCAAAGGTCTCAATCGATTGTATGTGCTTGCTGATTTTTTGGGAAATTATGAAACGATTTGCAATATTCTTTTGTTTATTTGAAAGGAAATAGTTACGAGGTGATACAGTACAATTTTAATGAAAATAGATCCAAGAGTTCCTTTTTCAAATCAAAATAACCGAAAAAAATATTTTATGAATTTTCACTTCTAAGGCGTTTAAAGAAAAGAGTGAAATCGCTGTTTTCTGTGAAAATCATTTTTACAATTAGCATCTTATAATCATCAGATAACTTTCACTTTTTGAATGAATTTCACAAACGTGAAACATAGTAATAAATGGGTACTAATAGTCTTAAGGACACGTGGCTGTAGTTTGTTTATTATACGTTATAAAAATATTAAATGCATCAATCATGATAAAGCTATCCTTTTTAGGGTTCCGTAGTCTACTAGGAACCCTTATAGTTTAGTCATGTCTGTCCATCTGTCTGTCGGGGCTCGTACTCCGCCGTTTCTGCACATTTTCAAATTACATCTCTACATATTTTCGTGACAATTGTTTTTAAAATTATGTTAAAATGTAAGTAAGCACTTTCAACTAAAGCTATAGCGGACTCGGTATCATAAATAGTTATTTTTAAACAAATCGACAAACTTATGTACTTGCAACCGTCCTAACAAAATGTATGAAGTTAACCGCATGTCGGTATTTATTTACTTCGTCTAGTGGTGGGATGGTCGGGTGGCCTTTTCGTGTGCGTGCCTGACACGCTCTTGGCCATTATATTTATATCAAACCGAGTCAAATTACTTACAGCAGATAATTAAAACTGTTAAGCAGTTAAGTGAGGCGGAATTACAAAGATGAAAAATATTTGTACCGTTTTTTTTAATCAACAATTTCCAAATAAAGTTGCTTCTAATTCGGATGTTTCTACTATTTTAATGTATGTTCGGACATAAATCAGTAATTGTTCAACCGATTTTTAAAAAAAAATTAACCGAAGATATAAGTTAAACTAATGAGAAGTAAAGAAACTCATCAGTTTCTCTTCTAGTCATATATAATAGTTAGAAAAACCAGTTTAGTACTTTCCTTTGGAAATCAGAGCAACGAAAAAAATATGACACGAAAGTGCATTTCTGAGACGATTGGAGTCAGCTTTTTCTAATTTTCTGTGAAAATAATATAATCATCTTAATATTAGCAAAAATTTTTCACCTATAAAATATTAAAGTATTCTTTCAAATGATGATAACTGTAAAAAGATGTAAAGGTGCCAGAGCTAAATACGATTTCCCAATAAAAAAGTGTGTGTGTACGCACGTAAGACGTTATAATTATTCGGCCTAACTTAATAAAAATCTTTCTAAACATTTTATCTTTCTCGTTATCCTCCTACGTTTGTAGAAAAAACGACACTAATAACCAACCTACTTAATACATTGAAAATTTAATTCTAACGCATTATTTAATAAAATAAAGTTTATTTAAATATTATATGCACTACATGACAAATGACGACATGACATGTTGCCTACCTTCATGATGGTGTGTGCGCGCATCGTAAAAATTTACTCTCATCATTTTCCCCAAACACGCCAAAAGAAGTATAACTTCTAAAATATATACACACACACACACACAAACATGCAGTCAGTAGTCAAATAGAGAGCTACCAGTTAAGTCGCTTGGAAAAAACAAGAATACGTTTTAAGCAGGCATTTCGTTAACCCTCCGTAAATTAGTGTGGTAGCCCGGGGCCCATCCGGGGCTTTGGCAGACGCCCTAACGACTAATTTGCCCCGTAATTGCCCTTGTAGGAACCAAGGGGTACCTCCACCCCCCTAACGCTGGAGGGAAAGGAAACACAAAAGCCCTTTCACGATTTTCAGTTCGCCAAGTCCCTATAAGGTTTGAATCGTTTAAATTGGCGCGATCTGATATTTTAATACGTTTAATTGGCATAAATAACAAACTTTTATATTGTTCGAATTATGAAGCCGTAGAGAATTGTTTTAGGCAAATTATTGCTTGTCAAAAGTTAACTAGTTAGTAAAATGCGAACGGTATATTATTTTTGACGAGATTAATAATGAATTTAATTTATGAGTTATTAGAATATATTAGTTAAATAAAATATTATTTTTTGTATTCATAATTGTGGTTAAGGATGTTATGCTCTACCACCCAGGTGGTAGAGCATAACATCCTTTCACAGCTTTTGCTGCACTTTTAAGGCCACGCTCGTCCGGGGAAGTACCACC
>JAOCPS010694613.1:0-10606 GCA_025505425.1 Graphium colonna | reverse complement strand
CGTGACCATGAACGCTGTAAAGGGTTCGAAACGTCGGGTGATAAAATTTAAAAATAAACCGCGATAAAATCCGTCAATGGATTGAATTAACTATCGATAACAAATTTCTATCAAAACGAAAAAAATAACTATCAGTAAAATAAGTAACGTCACACTCGTTAAAAACGTGTACACGCGTTTTTTACTCACGTAGTATGTTAGTATCGCTGACATTACTATAGTGCGTGTTCACGCACTTTCATATTTCTTCACGTTTGACGCATTAACACAGGAAAAAACAAAACGTTTGTCATTGATACAATAAATCATAGTCCAAGTGATTTAAGTGGAAAATATAAATACAAAGACGGTAGACCTTTGTTAACGCGATGCAACTGATATCACCGATCACCCATGAATATTCCGATTTAAACGGTTGTGAAAACTGACATTTTGCGATGGACGGACGGTTTTTTACTCTGTGCGTACGCAATGCGTTTGCGCACGCAGATGTTTTCTTTTATTTATTCATACATATATTGAAAATGCATCGAAAGTTATTCATATTAAAATATGATCGTTATAAGAATATTTTATAGGTTATAAATGATATTTAATATATATTATCTTCACAGATAAATAATTTAATGTCAATTAAAATTGACATATGTGGATGAACGTCTTTTATTGTTTTTAATTATTATATAATCTGACAAAATACTTTTTTCCTTAACAAAGCACAAAATTTTAATGATAATAAAAATATTCAAAAAAGTTTTTTTTTTAAATTAACTAAGGAGACGGCTTCACCTACATGTGCCGTCTCTAACAGAAAAGTCTACATTTAGGAGATTTTTGAATTTATTGATCTGTCTTTTCCTTCTATTTGAAGAAATCACATGTAGTATCTATTTAATTATAATTTGGAATAAAAGTAAAGAAATTTAGAAGAAAAGTAAGGCTAGAAAATTTGCAATTTAGCTTAATTTTATCTTTTAGTGTTTTTTTGCTCTAATCGATTTCATTTATTATTACACTGCTATATGATCAAAAACATATATTAAAAAAAAATCTTCAAACGTCTAACCGACAGAAATAATTTAAGCAGAAAATCAAGTTCTAATAAATTAATTCCTATTCAACTTCTAATTGATCTCGTTCCAAAAAATGGTTTCGTTAGAACCTGGTCTAGACTAGATTAATTCTAGAAAAAAAAACCAATCATTCTATTAGAATTTTAAAATTGATTATGATAAAACTAATTCGACTAGAAGAAACGCGCTTGTAAATCAGAAACTGTTTGTTATTCATACAAAAAACATAAAATGAAAAGTCGTTCAATAAGTTAATTGTAATTAATTAAAACCAATAACATTTTTATATGGCAAAATGTACCAAATTGTATCAAGTTCAAACATGTTTCTTTGGAGACAATACTTGTTATATTAACTACTAAAAAAGTTATTTTCGTAAAAAAAACTCCGGTTTCGGAGATATTTCATAAATTCGACAAATTGATTGATAGAAAATAGCTTCTATTGCATTCTACATCACTATGACAGATTGCGCAAACGTCATGTAGGTAAAGCAAAATTCATACTTTTATACTTTAAAATCAATTCCACGCTTAAAATCTAATCCATGAAGCCAAAAGTCATATATTTTGATCTTGATGCAAGAGAATTCTTGGTACTAGAATTGGATATTATCCTTTGTGTACTAGACTTGAGTATATTAAGTCAGTAATATTTTTTAAGGATGGCTTGCACTGTTCTCGTTTAATGTGACCTAAAGAGATATAATACTTTTAAATAATAAAAAACCGATATCAGATGTTAATTTTTAACAATACTCTAAACAGGTTTAGCGATCCATTTAGAGTGGTGCAAAGGGTTGATAACACTTAATCGTAAATTTACTTTTAAATTAAATTTAAATGCATTTGTGATAAAATCTATTAACTTTTTATGTTGTTACAAAATAATTATTCGTATAAAAATTTGGTTGATTCCTTACCTCTCTAATATTTTTGGATAAATCCTTTTTAATTACTTTTAGACATTTATCGTTCAGAATAAATTTGAAGAAAAATAACATATTTTTTTTTTCAAAAAATGAGTCTGTGAGTAACAGAGCAACAAACAACTTGAAAAAAAAAACAATTTGTCACTATATTGAATTTAATCAATTGGAACGCTTCTTCTATTTTACTTTTTAAGTACCTATATGTCTACTTAAAGACAAACTTACATTTACAAAAAAATTGTTTCAATAAACCAAAGAACTAGTACATAAATATTTATCGTGTTCATAATGTATTAAATATATGTACGTAAATATTTTTTTATTTGTTTTCTACAAAATCTTACAAATATTAACTCTAAATACTCTTCTAAATTTAAATAGAACCTTTGAATTTTTATAAACATTTATACGAAAAGCCAAAGCGGCATTGTGCAATAAAATTAAAATAATAACAAAATTAAAAATGATTCTGAAAAAACTTAGTTTGTAATAAATAATAACTTACTCAATTATTTCCTTCCAAAAAAGAAAGCACGATCGATTTAGTGCTCAAAACATAATGGATAAGAGAATATTAAAAGAATAGAAAATAATAAAAAAAGGATATTATGATACATAGAAACAATAGTTGGTTGGTTAATTAATGAAGGCGCAAACATACATAAAAAAATAGAAACATACGGATTGAGTACTCTCCTCCTTTTTTGAAATTGTTTGTTAACCGACTGCAAAAAACACTAAAAAGCAATTTTTAACAACAAAACAATTTTAATTGTCTATCCAAATTATATTTGATGTTGTCAATTTTAATATGCAATCGTCCGAATTTTAAAAGTAGCAAAACCTTAGTTATGGGTAGAAATGGTCGATCTTTAAAACATTCGAAATTTAAAAATGTCAATACCTCGAGATTTTCATGATTAGTTGAAAGTATTTGATTGGAACATTCGAAATTCAAAAACGTCAAAACTTTAAAAAAAAATAATAACACTATGGTTCGTTAAAAATATTCGATTAACACATTCGAAATTTAAAAATATCCAAACCTGTTTAAAAACAATAAAGATCACCATGGTTGGTTAAAAATAATCGATAGGCACGTTCGAAATTCAAAAATATCCAAACCTGTTTAAAAACAATTAAGATCGACATGGTAATATTTTATTTGATTCACGCATTCCAAATTTAAAAGCATCAGAACCTTTTTAAAAACAGCACCACGCTTGCCAGTAAGCGCGCGATGCCTTCCGAAATTTCCATCTAAAGACGGATGGGCGGGACCTGGGCGTGTTGTATGGGCGTGGCGGTCGACGACCCCGCTATGATATGTATGAATGTACTGCTATAGTTACCACCGGTTAACGTAGTATCCTGATTTGCAATTCAACGATACAGTTCGCTGTAAATTACCCGATAATGCCGGGTATTCCGACTACCCTACGCTTCAAGCTGTTCCAGGTAGGCAGAGACGTATGTTTCAAATGTGGTGTATTTAGTTTATAATATACGATCAATAATACGAAGATAAACTTGCCGTCGTGTATTTTGTTTTGTTTTTGGTGTATTGTCATATTACAGTGATTGTAATTGGTATAAGCAATTGCGATACGTCTGGAAATAAAATTATCTTTTTCATCTCACACTTAACATTTTTTATGGAAGATAGAAGGAAATTATGCAAAATTAAACAAAAAGGTCTTTTCTTTAAGGGTGTTAATAGAACTGTCTTTTTTGTAAGTATTTGCTCTCCCTCTGACACGAGGACTTTAAATAGAAAAACGCCATAAATTAACAAAATATGTATCTATTTGCATTACAATTGATAAAGACAAAATAAAATAAAAAAAATAATAAGTATCGGTTAGGTTAATATATTTAATTGTGTTTAATATTGTTAAATATTGTACGGTGCGATGGAACCCCTTGAATCTATTAAAACCATTCTAATCATGGTTTTTGATAGATCTCAAAGAGGAGAAAGATTCTAATATATCCAAATATGTTGTAATCTCAAACATTTTTTCAACCGAATTTGCTGAAAACAGTTTGCTGTAGATATTAGTTAAAATGACTATTAATTAGACATATAAATGCCTTAATTCGCAAACCAGTTAATTCCACACTCGTCAAAAATATGGAGTTCGTAAATACATGATTTGCAACATTTTAAAATTTAATGTTTTCCGAATACCTTGAATAAATAGTTATTCGAAAACTTGTCTGGTTTCTATATGCGAGGAATTTGATCCCCTTTTTTGTTTAGTTTGAAAAATATTACAAATTTTTATGGTTCCTATAACAAAATTCTTATATGGACTTGGCTGGTTTGCGAATTAAAGTCTCGATATGGAATCTATGAACATTTATATATAGTTATTTAGTTACGGAAGCTTTTCGTTATTGATAATTTTAAATATCACTGTTATTCTGAAGGCGGGTTGACATTGATCTTTAAATGCATTTATAATGATGGGTTGCATCGTAATTTATGAATGATTGCTCTGATGAGTTTTAATCTATGACTAGTTGAATCAACTCACAGATTGCTTTTAAGGTGTGTTGTCAACCATTGAAGAGTGACACAAACTTCCTGTTTTGAAATATGATGATATTTTAACTAATTTCATAAATATTTTATTTTCTCTTTTAAGTGGCTGTTTCTCATATTTTTAGTTTATCCTTTTTTTGGTCGGCTTCTAATCCATCGAAATATTACCTGAATTTTAGTATTTATGCAGAGCGACTGTGATCTGACCTCCGCAATCCAAAGGGATAAGCTGAATTCGAAGGATGCATTAGTTGTCAGGATATTTGAAGGCACTGACATCCTATAACTACTGCCGACTGGGACCGACTTTTTACATGCCCATCCGCTGCATGGATCATCTTTCTTTTCAGGCAGTCGGATAATCAACCCTCATTGCCCAAATCCAAACAAGAAACAACAACACATAGTCGCTGTCCCCCCGCGGGGCGAACCAACGACCTCCGGTTTGTAAAGCAAGCGCTCATACAACTAGGCGAAAGAAGCAGTTCATTTGTTCAGACTTATTCTTTTTTCAAATCTGATATGATTTTTTTATAAGTTTCATTTATTAAGACCACATATTGGGTGAACTTTCACCTGTCAAAATATTCTTAAAATCAAACAAAAATATGTGAATTAAGAAATGAGGGTAAGGTGGTGAGCATAACATCCATTCACAGCTTTTGCTGCACATTTACGATCGTGCTCGCCCGGGGAAGTACCACCGCCCTTTATAAAGTCGGCATTAAATAAAGTATGCGTGACTTTTGGGGTTGCCGTATGGCCGTGTCTTACCTTTTTCTTTTCCATCTCCTTTCCTATCCAAATCATAAATCGCGACCTTATCCTATTTAACAAACCCATTCAATCCAATTTCCCAGGTGGGCGACGCACTCGCGACTCTCTGGATGTTGTGTATATCTATGGGCGACGGAATCGCTTACCATCAGGTAAACAGTTTGCTCCTTTGTCTTCTTTTCCATAAAAAATGGAGCTCTCGATGAGTGTACAAAATTTTCCATACTATTTATTTTATCATGTATAAATATTCCATTAAAGTCGAAATATATTATATAGTTAGTCGATTAAAATTAAGAAATTGTCGTTCTATAGAAGTCTTCGCTTGTCATTACGAGTGAGCTTGGCTTACGAGTTGAGCCATGCTGTTCCGGGCTTATGTTGTAACCTAGCTTCTCTCCGATTTAACTAATTTAAGTAGAATATATTTTAAATGAAAGATCATTGCACAACGACTATTCGTAGACTTAAATGAAGCACCTATTTTAATTATAATCTAAGATCCATAGAAAGTAAGCTATGGAGAAGGAAGAAAAGACAATGCCCATTTTTATGTGGCATATCGTACCAAATTGCATCAAGACTTAATATTTTTTTTGGAGACTTGTTATATTAAGTCTTACAGAAGTTCTTTCAGTAAATCCAGGTTTCGAAGACATTTGATTAAATTAAAAAATCGAGTCATCAAAAATAGTTTCTATTGCATCCTACATCTCTATGGCAGATTGTGGAAACGTCATGTAGGTAAAGCACAATTCATACTTTTGTGATTAGTTAAAAATCAAATCCATAAAGCATTATGTCGTAATAAATTATGAAAATAATTGCTATATAATGTAGATCTTGATGCATGAGATTTTTTGTACTACATTTCGGCATTATCCTTAGTATGGGAAAATCGTATTTGACTATACCATGAGTGAGGTGGAATTTAAGTGATGTCTTAAGTTATTTTCAACGATTGATGAGAAATTTGTCCATCTACACCATTCAATTTAAAAATAAAAAGCATAAAATAAATCGATTGGATAGAATGGTCGAACTCGTGTTAGTTTTTATAAATTAATTTAATATATACATCGTGACAGCCTGTGAAATCACTATTGACAAACACTAACGCTTAAAAACCGGAATGTACACCCAACTTCTATAAGTTTGGTGTACATTCCGGTTTTTAAGCGTTATCTTTAAACAGCAATATACTTCAGCGAATTGCTCTACACCTATTAGAAAATTGGTGGCAAATGTTATCACAGGGGTGAACGACCGCGACGCTAGCCATAGAGCACTGAACTTACTAGATAATAGTGGGGGTTGGAATCAATCACCACCCATCTTCATCACAACACTTTTGACAGTGACATTGACAGCTCTTATTAGGATGAGAGACGAGGAATTTTATTTATTATCCAAAGTTTTATAATTAATTCTTGCTTCAGTGTGTGTTTTAAAATATAGAATATCAATGCAGCTATATAAGCAAGTTCCATTTTTTTAATGATTTCTTTTTATATTTAACAACGTTATGGATTTTATCGTGGTTTATTTGTAAATTTTATCGTTTCGAAATCTTTGAAAATTAGTATTAAAGCTGACGGTATGCAGGATTGACAAGTGACATCAGGTCATCAAACATCTCAGTCCTACCCGTGGGTAACGCTGTAAAGGGTTCGAAACGTCGAGTGGTAAAATTTACAAATAAACCACGATAAAGTCCGTAAAGTCGTTTAATTTAAAATGTCGAATATTCGTGTAAATATTAGAAATAATAGCGTTTTGTTTTCTTTCAGATGCCGCTTAGAAGACTGCAAAGTAATCGGACCCAATCGAACACTTTGACGCAATATGTGGACACATATATATTTATTTTTAAATGTACTTAGTGCAATAATAATTTAATTTATACATCGATATACGATTTAAAATTGTTATGCAAACGGGTTCAATTTAATTGATGTTTTGGTGCTTCGTTTTATTTATTGGGAAAAGAAAAGTTAATGTTGTTTATTTATCAGTCTATTATTAGAAAAGTTTGATAGAAATTATAGGAACAACACTGTAAATTCGGTGTAAAATAAATGAACTATCGACTTGAAAAACTATATACTATTATAAACGGAATCAAGTCAGTGTATTGACAATGTGCGTGAAAGTACAATCGTGATGACAAATCAAAAGTGAACAGTGACTGAAAATATTGTGCGTATTGATCGTTCGAAAATGCGTTATATATGAGTGACTGTTTCGACCAGAGCTGCGGTATGTACACCACGTGGTACAGTCGCGGTGAGGGTGGCATGCACCACCACCAGATGGGGCAGCTATACCACCACGGGCCCCCCATGATTAAGACTGAGG
The DNA here is from genome assembly GCA_025505425.1 of Graphium colonna. NCBI lineage: Eukaryota > Metazoa > Arthropoda > Insecta > Lepidoptera > Papilionidae > Graphium > Graphium colonna. Next base: position 2,919 of record JAOCPS010694613.1, on the reverse strand, counting down.
CGGGCGTCAACAGTGACTGCATGATGGCAGTTGACTACGCGCCCCCGATTAAGGTAGGACTCAAATATTTTGAATGTGCTGATAAATCTAGTATAACATACTACTGGACTTTTTATATGGCATACGGTAACAATTTGCATCAAGTTACAACATTTTCTTTGGAGACTAAACTTATTATTTTGACTCCCATAGAAGATCTTTACAAAAACCCGGGTTGCGAAGATATTTATAAATATGAAAATCGATTCATCAAAAATATTTCCTACTGCATTCTAAATTTTTATTACAGAATATGTAAACGTCATGTATGAAAAACAAAATTTGTAGCTTACATATATTTATTTATTTATTTAAACTTTATTGTAAATCCTTATAATTATGTCCATAAGGTGGACTTAATGCCTTAAGGCATTCTCTGTCTACCTATGGTGTAGTGAGATTTGCTGGGTAGGATTAAAAAAATTAAATAAGGTTTAAACAAGAAAAGAAAGATTTTAACTTTAAAAAGGTGTATAGTTATAGATACACAAGCATAACTACATAAATATTACATAACTATATATAGTATAAGTATATATGTTATATACTTATACTATACTTTAAATTAAATTTCCTGTTCAAAAACCTAATCCATGAAGCTAAATCTCGTAAGAAATTATGAAAATAATTACTTTATAATTTTGATCTTGATGCATTAGATTTCTTGGTACCACTTTTAGGCATTGTCCTATAAAATCTGCTGTTTAAAAGTCGCAAAAGCTTTTGAGTTTTGACAAAATACGCTTACTTACATAATACATCCATTGAGCTACCGCGTTATGAAAAGGTTAGTGTCATAATTGATGCTTGTAACAGCACAAAAGTAACTCTCAATTGGTGAATTTTATCACAGTTTTAAATTAGATAATTTCACGGTTGTTGTACGTATGGTATCTTCAGGGCAAGATCTAAAGATACACCTCAGTCCTACCCGTGACCATGAACGCAGTATTTGAAACGTCAGGCAAATTAAAAAATAAACTGCGATAAAATTCGTGAAGTTGTTTAACTTAAAATATCGAATATTCGCGTAATTATTAAAAATAATATTATTTACTACAGTCAATATAACGTTTCTTTTATAAAAATTATGTTTTGATTTTACTTTATTTTATTTTGCACAAATAATATTATACAATTTAAAATCCGTCATTAATTAATTTAAATGTAAATTAACCTTAAAAGGTTAATTTTTATCTAATTATGACAATATAAATATACACACTATACTAAGAATTTTTTGAATTGTATAAAACGCAGTATGTTTTGTTCGTAATACATAACGCTTAGTTTCCTACATTGTTAGTTCATCATCGTCATGTAACAGCATTTGACAAGGTTAAAAAATGAGGTATTTTAAAATATTATTTGCTATTAGACTATATGAATGAGCGAATCACTTGATCATACCCGTTCATCAATCCCATTCAGCTGGTCATGAATGGATGTCATTCACCGGTCATCCGCTTTAAAGTCAATAGACAACTGGCTGATTGTTCACGTAGGCGGTACGTGAGCGTTTTTGTACCGCAGCCTCAGCGATAAAGAAGAGCGGCGCGAGTTGCGCTCCTTGCGGGCGCCGTGGCTAATCGTAGGCGTTCGTGCGAGGAAAGAATGGCCGCAGGTTGTTTGGTTTTTTGTTGGACCTCAAGCCAAGGCGCACGGGCTACGCTAGTTTCTAATCTGTCGAGATTTCAGATTCTGCATCCGTTAGTATTAACTGGAATAGTTTTGCGTAATGCTCGTGTTATGTAAATGCTTGTTACAGTTCATGTTAGGGTTACGATATAGTTTGAAGGTATAGATTTCGCATTGTCCAGTTTTATGTTTTGTAGTGAGATTACTAAGGTGTTAGGTAATGTCTAATTAATAATCTGAAAAGTACCTAAAGATAGTTGGTAATAAATCTCTGAACCTTATTGAAATAATATTTAACAGGTAATAAATAGCGAGATGTTTGTATTATATCAATATAGAGTTATTTCGTTTTCGATAAATATTTATTGGTTGCTGATAGTTAATTTAAGTCTACTGAATTATCTGTTCGTATACAACGTCACGATTGCTGTAAATCACATCGAGATAAACCTGTCGATCAAACTTGTACCCTACAATTTACAGTTTAACATGGAATTGAAATTATAAACAAGACAAGACTGGGCTATATCCTATCTATTTGACGTAACGACACTGTGTATCGGCGTCAAATTTTCAATCAATTGGTTGTACACTTTTGGAAATTAGGTGAGAGTAAATATATAACTCATTACTTGTAGTATTAGTATAAATATAAACAAGACATCATCATGAAAACTGTTCTATCGATTCGACCGAAAAATCGCGCTTTCAGTGTATTCTTTATTTTAATGTTTAAGATAGTCTAAGAACAGTTGTCAAAATGACCACCCAAAACATTATTAGTCGTGCATTCCATATATTTAATTTTTTAAGTGCAATATGTTTGACTATCTCTTTATCTATTCAAATCCATTCGTTTACGGAGATTTCCAATAAGAACAAGATTATGCATTTCGTATTATCGTTTCACATTTTCCGCTCAGTGAGCAGGCCTTACGAAATCGGTATCGAGTAACGTCGTATAAACGTAATTGCCTTATCCGACAATCTGACAGCCACAGGGCTCAATGGACCAGTTTGCTAACAACCTTAGATTTGAAGAAAAACGTTAGAGCTTTGAAACTGATAATAATTATGGTTTCTCTTCTGAGAGATTTCGATATGTGTGTAATTATATACAGAATGCCCTTACCCCCCCCCCCCCATTCCCTGATCACGACCCTATCCTATTTAATAAACCTATGGTATCCGATTTCCCAGGTTGACAACGCACTCGCAACTCTCCGGATGTCGCGTGTGTCC
>JAOCPS010694502.1:0-10607 GCA_025505425.1 Graphium colonna | reverse complement strand
CTATTATATCCGATCTCCCAGGTTAACAACGCACTCGCAACTCTCCGGATGTTTCGTTTGTCTATGGGCGACGGGATCGGTTACCGTGTAACCGATGAACCGTTTGCTAGTTTGTCTTCCTTTCCATAAAAAAATAAACACGAAGCGAGAAATTTGTTTATGAACACAGTACTCAAGTATCTGGGAAAGGAATGGCAAAATTGGGATAAGTCGAAATTAATGAGAAGTGAAGAATTGCAACACTTAGGGAGTGGACGGATAAAAACATTACGCCATAAGGAAGGAAAAGTTCCAGAATCCGAGGAAAAGTTAATAATGTGAGAGACCGTTGGAAGAAAATAATCTAGAGTAGGATAAGCATGCGCCGGCCATTTTGGTCAAATCTAACTGCATTAGACTAAATGGAAAGGATAGCTTTTTTGGTCCATTCAGAAGAAACTGGAGAAAATTGAAACGACTCAAGACAAGGGCGCGTCAAACCATTAAGATATGAAATACTTTCGCTAATCGTTAAATGGTCAAAAGAATGGGTGACAGTAAAATGATGATTTGGATCATCTAAACTGATTGATCTAGGAAGTTTTGATAACCGCGACTTACCGATACCTAAAGTTCCCAGGAATTTCCAGATATCAGAAGTGAATGAAGTAATATAGTTAAGAAGGTGTCGGCGTTTAGCGTTACTTATCATCTGACTACGTACGACCTATTTAAATTTACGAAAGGTATGATCCCTACGCCTTATTGCCATCCGACTGCCCCCAGTTAGTCAAGGAGCTGATGGACGCGTTATTAATAATTAACATTGTTAATGTTTTACCCTTTATATTTAAACAAGGCCCTCAGTCACATTTACTAGCGGAGCTTTACTAGACACACCAGAGGAAATGAGCGAGCTCTGACACTGCAAAACCATCTCCGAGCATAATACTTGTCGCTTTCGTTCGCACACATATTACGGTTCTAAAAACTTTTTGTCTATATAATCCTTTCTGTGATCTATCCAAAAATTTATTCAATTTTCATTTCCACACATTCTGTGTAAATAGTAGCAATATAATAAAAAAGTGAGAATTTAGTAGATTAGTCTGATAAATTAGAACTTTCTTCTAGGACGTTACTTCGAGTTGCGACTCTTGTCGTTTTATTTGAACTAAAGTTATAGGACCCATTTATACGTAATTACGTTCCCATATAAAATCGATACGCACCTGCCGAGTGAAGTCGCGCACTTGCTGGACTTTCGCCGCGCACTGGGGCTGCGAGCGCAGCGCCTCTAGCAGGTTCTCGGCGAGGGAGCCCACGTGCTCGCCGGAGGACACTTGCTCCAGCCGGTGGACGATCGGTATCACCTTCTCACATACTAGCATCTGTTGGAATTATATTGTTATAATCATTAATAAAAAATTCTAAATCGAATTATTATGAATATATGATAAAATATGAAATACGTCTTATTATTTTTTTATTTAAGTTTAAAATTTCTTCAAATGTCCTTAATAGGGTATTGACTTGTATTATGTCAGTCCAGCGCCTTATTCCAATCCGGTCATTTTGAGTATCTGCTCCACCCAGCCCGTTTGTTTCTAGATTAGTTGACGTGGCCAAAATTCGGTGAGAGCACTGTTATTGTGTCCACCATTTAAATTTATAAAAAAAATAATTTAACAAGGCACTGAGACTATTTGAGCTGAGAGATATTTCAGTGTTCGGCCTTTAAGAGTATGATAACAAAATATATTATTAGGATTTTATATAGGATTAACATGACTTTTGAATTTTCTTGGAACGAAAACTAATCAGTTTAGGATGCATCATTTACCTGAGTGGGTTCGTGGTCGGTCGCGAGTCCAGTGAGGAAGCGCAGTATGTACTTGAGCGCAGGTCGGCTGATGAACTCCTTCAGCTCATCAGAGTCGGTGCACACGAGTGTCGGTTTCACGCATGGTGCATGTTTCTATAAAAATATTTAATTATTTTAAAGTGGTATTGCAATTTATTGAAAACTCATTAATAATAAGTATACTTAGAAGTGTACAGTAACAAAGCATTGGGAGACCTTACTGCAAACTGGATAATGGTGGCGATCCGTGGCCGGTGCGTCGTCGCACATTACCAACAGGTCGATTGATATTTAAGTATTTGTAAGTTTGGAATTTATGTTTGTAGGACATTCTCATTACACAAAATATCGTACAGCAAAGGCAACACTAAATAAATGAAATCTCTCTCTGGTCCAGGATGTAATAATAAAACTTGCGCATTTAATCAAAATCCAAACAGAGAGATATGACGAGTGATAACTTTATAATTATTTTCACGGAAAACAGCCAAATCAACTTCAAACGCAGTTTTCAGTTATTTTGTGTGAAAAATTTAAAACGTGTAACCGACTTTCATAAAAATTATACAAGAACACCTCATTAATATATCCTGGCAAGAGAAAAAAAATTAAAAATTGGTTCATAACTTGCGTAGAAATCATACATACAAAAAACATGCAGTTGAATTAAGAACCTTCTTTTTTGATGTCGGTTGAAAATGTAACTCTTTTATTTTATGGATGAATTTAATATAGTTTATTTTTAGCTTACCACAATATATTCCAATGCGTCACGGACTACGCCCAACGAAATGAGATAATCCTTGAGAGTGCCGCCTATAGAATTCCTCTCAATATTAGCGCATAGAACGCAGAAGAGCTCCATGCGGAACTCCTCTTCGGTCCACTGCTCCGAATCCAGCTTATCGAAGTCGAGTACAGGTTTGAAATGGTCAACCAGCATCGCCATTTTGAGATCATTGCCGTAAACAAGGGCCGCTAAGACTCTGGTCAGGTGACCGAGAGCCACAGAGTTGTTGCGGATGCCTGAGAAAAGTATAAATATTTAGATCCACATAAACACATTCTTTATCTACACGTCTCAGTTTCCAACAGAGAAAAAAAATCACTTGAATATGCGTTGAATGCTAAAAGGTTCTGGACTCCCCTTCGTCGTTGGCCTAATATTTAATTTTTTTGCAAATAAAATACCGTAGTAATAAGTTCGATTGTGCGTTTTACCGAGATTGTAACAAACACACAGATTACCAATTCACTTTCCTAAGTTCTATTATAATTGCAGAATAAAAATACCTGGACATTCAGTACAATTCAGAAGAGCCTGAACATACTCCGGTCCTCCAAACGTGAGTGAGAACTGTAAGAATGATTCTAAACTCTCGCTTGCTGCCACGGAGAGGATTCTTTCCATTATCTGCAAAAAAATTACATATAAAATTTTTATGTTACTGAAACTATTATATTATGTGAGAGGTGATTTAAAAGTAGAGATCTGTTATTTTTTGGAAATAGTGGAGTAATGGCACTATGAGGACTTTTTTGTGGATATCAGGATTTTTTTGATGGGAATGTGTGTAAGAAAGAATTATTAAATAATTTTTTGAACAATTATCCCCTTTTTAAATATTCATTATTTTTTGTATCACATCTCGTATATTATCATTTTAATGGCTATGTGATTATATTTATATCTCAGTTTGTAATTTAGTTATCTTTTAAAAGGTATGATATTAATCGTAATATTCTTTTTTTTTCAATAATTTGTTATTCAATTAATATCTAAAAGATTTCGAATATCATTTTTCAATCAGTTCCTTAGCGAGGCGTCTATGCGAGGGGTCTATGCTGGAACACAGTAAAAGTATATAAGTTAGTATAGTAAGTATAATTGTTACCTCTAACAGCTGATACACCAAATTAGCCCTCGGCATATCTTTCTCCTCCTCGGCGGCCAATTGCAACGCCCTCAGCAATACGGGCAAAGCACGCGTATCCGCCCGCGTGAGCACGCGCACACATCGACGCACGCGTGCACATAGTGCTAGTAGGCGAAGGAGCGTGGAACAGAGGGCGCGCGCACCGCCCACGCGCTGGATGGCGGCTAGGCGTTGCAGCATCACTTCTAGACCACCTGTATTGAAACATAATGGAATATCATATATTGCACATACCAAGTGATATAAAAATACATATAAAAAAGATCTTAAAATAAAAGTACAAAGGGCAACCTTATGACTAATAGCAATCGCATCCAGACAACGTTTGGATGGAAAAGGAGATAAAAGTAATTGAAATCTGTAAAAGTGTGGGCCACTTTTCTATTTAGGTATTTGCTTTGATATTTTATGTATGATATTTGTGAGAAATAGTATGTGTAAGTTGAGATGTTATTCTTGTTCGATATTTTATAAGCCCGTAACTTCGGAATCCATCCGATCAGCTGAGAACAGAGTTTTCTGGCAGAATGTGATAACGACGAGTGATGGCAACCCCGTCAGGCTGGACACGACCTTCATCAAATTAAGAAAACGACTGGGAAGAACAAGAGAAGATAAACCCGAAGGTATAATTTTATGTAGAATGCACATTATTGGAAACTAGGTATTTCCCGTACACACGATATAACTTGTTGCCTACTGTAAAAAAAACAACAAAATTTTACCTTTGATGTAAAGGAATAATCGAAATATTGTGTCATGTACATATTATCTTTAAGTGAGCTCCAAAGTCTATGCGTATTAACTATCTGATTTGTGAACACTCCGTATCCTGCATATGTTCCTATCCCCTCTACTCAAAAACCAAAGCTGACTACTATGCGAATGTTGCGAATTATCATGGATGACGGCTATTTCTTAACATTTTAAAACGTCAGCTCGCTTTTACTATAAAAAAATAAAAAGATAGACATAAATGCAAAATGATTACATAAGTTGAAAAGACTATTCAATAGGAACACCTTAACACTAAATAAAAAGCGTCCAACTAACCGCAGTCAGCCAGCACGTTTGCCATGCGGTAGAGCTGTTCATCGTCGACCGCCTCCGCATTAGTCTGGCTAAGTGTTTCCACGAACTCCTCCGTCGCATCTCCGAGTAAACCGCGCATGCGGTACACCACGCGCATCGCGTCCACGCCCTCGCCCGACGTGCACCATACCTAAATAACATAGACTTTATTTAAAAACCAAAACATACTTTTAAATTTTTAAGAATTACGAAAAAATTAAGACTTTCAACCAGCAAACAGGGTAGATGTATGAATGAATTGGCATGATATTTGACTTATATTATTGAAGTAACATATGCATAGATCGGATTTTGAACAAATCCAAATAATCATCATATTCACGGCCTTTTTCAATATTTTGCAACATAACTGAAATTTTCCAAACTGACGATATAGTCCGAACCTACCATATATACCAGCACTGCAGCGCGCAACTGCATCGAAATTCTCAAAACATGTCAATTTTAAAAATAAACCGCATTAAAGTCAGGAAATGTTTGTTAAAATTTATTACTAATTTAAATTATACAAATCTCGCATAACCCTACATAAAATATACAATGTTCTACAAATGCGAATGATGAGTAGGGAATTTAAACAAAACAATTTTTCATAAGATGTAAATACCTTTTTGTATACTTCCTTGACAGGCAAATCGAGCGACATTATCTTATTGCAGACAAGCAGCTCCATTCCGTTGTCATCCTCTAGCAGAGCCACGAGTTCGCAGTCAGTGCAGATTTTGTTCTTGACGTCTCTCATCAACGGACCCATGCCAGGCTCATGTGATGAATACGGGTTGCCTAACATACGACCCTGAAGACATAAATTTACGGTCAACCATCATGCGTATTAATATATAATCAACTAAAAATGTAAATAATAATAATGATAATAATTTCTATTTTTAAATGTAAAAATAATACATAAAGTGGTACAAAATAATATTACAAAGTTTAATGGAACTGGCCAGTAAAACAATTAAGATATAGTCTAAACACTAAACCTAACCTGTGTCGTGACCCAGTTAAACAAATAAGTGAGAAAATAATTAAATATATTTACATATACCACCTATGCTATAATAAGTGGAGGCAAGTATTTAGTGTTTTATTTATTTACTAACATTAAAAGCTTAACACATTAAGAAATAAAAGCAGTCAATACAGTCACCTGTAAAAAGTCTTCTTGTTGAGGATCTTTCTCAAGAGTCAAGAAGAACTCTCCAACATCGTTTTCTTCGGGATAAATAATGGAGCACAGACGTTCGAAGATAAACACGGGAGTGCGGTAATCGTGCAATGGATATTTTTGCACTGTTTCTATACAGACTGCCATAAACTCTGCAGTTTCGGTTTCGGTGCCTGCGAAAGACGACGTTATCCGTAAGAGCAACACTTTTTCTCAGGGAAAAAAGTACGTTATTGGATAGAACGGAATAAGATGTTTAGAGTTATAAAGGGACAAGAATGGTAAAAGATGTGTAAAATCCAGCATGCTCACATTTATTAACGGTGCTGGGGCACATTGTGTAAGCTTTGGCATTTATAAAAATTTCATAAATTTTATGTAACTAGAGCTGTGTCCGGGCGCTCGCCTTTAACCCTGTTTACTTTAGACGAATCTGACTTCGTTTTGATGGTGAAGGAAGCAACGTGAGAAAACCTACATATCAAGGAAAAAATATTTCTATGAATATGTGAAGTCCACCAATCCGCGCTAGATTTGCATGGTGAACTAAGCCTTATACCCTCGTTTTAGAGGAGGCCTTAACCCAGCAGTGGGATAACTTAAAAAATATACTTTTATTTAACCCATCATAATATTCACTCAGCTGTGACGGCCATTTTATGCGAATCTATTATTACTGTTCTACTTCAGTTCCGTTAGTACTTCTGGATGGCCCCGTACGGCATCGATACTTGTGATTGAAATTAAGATATCTCAAATATTTGTAGAGAAATGAAATGTCAAAAATTGATAGATGCCAATCGTTGGCAGCAATAAGTTTTTAGAAAATAAAATCACCATACCTGTGGTCATCTCCTCCAGCAACTCGAGCAGCTTCTCCTGCGTATCATCAGTCAGCCGCGTGCGTTGAACCACAAGGCGTCTTAAAGAGAGGTATCCGCCGAGCACGGCGCCGACTAACCTCCCCTTGTACACGCGTCTACCTCCAGCCTCCTCTAGGAACATCGACAGGAGCTCCGTCAAACGTTTCAGCGCGTACCCTGTAAAACAAAAATTAATAACAGTCATCAGTGTGCTGCTGTTTCAGCCGCTTTATCTTTATTTGCTACTCTTCTAAGAAAGCCTAATCCGTATTAACCTGTTTATTCTATACAAAAAGAAACTGTCTGTTTCTACTTTTAATTCAAGACAAACGTTTTAACAAGTAAACAAACAAAGAAGTAAACTGTCAGCTTATATTAAGTAGCTGCTGCTGTTGTAATCGAATTTCGGTTAGACGGGTGTTTTAAGTATTGGAAGGGTTTAAGTAAACATATTATCATTGTACTATCCGTTGATTAAAAATAATCAGGCCATTACCTTGAGAAAGATCTGATGTAAGTGTTGTTTCTTCCAATTGGTGCAATTTGTCAATTTCTTTTGTCATCAAATCGGCGATTTGTTGTAATACGCCTCGGAGTGCTAAAAATTGTTTCCACGGGGCTTCCGATGCCAAACCTAAAGAAAAAAATATTCAAATTTGAGCATTTGAAAGATTACTGTTTAAAACTCTTGGTAATCGTTTCGTAAATCGTAAACTTACTTTGATAAAGTTGTAAGAATTGCTCGCTGGCTTCTCCAGCAGTTCCCACTTCAGGCAAGAAACTTGTCAGTAAGATCAACACCTGTAAAATAATATTTATATGAGATCGGGAAGAAAGTGAAAACCGTTAATTCACTTAAATTTCTGAATATAAAATTGTATAACAATTAAATTTCTGCCTTCAATTTTATAATATAGATTCTAATTTTACTAAATTAAAACACCCTCCTGTATTATCACACACTTGCCACGCATTATTATGCTATTTAGTGACAAACATTTAATAATACTTAATAATTTCTAGTGACCAAATGATTGTCAGAATTAAGTGAGATTACTTACTGCTTTAGTGCGTTCATAGGAGTCGCACAGTGACTTGACCATTTGACAGGCCGTATCCCTAGCAATGCGCGAGCTGGGGTCGAACATGACTGGCCGCAGCCAGCCTCCGTCTTCAAGAGCAAGGGGCCGCATTCCGTGTGATAACAGCACCTAAATGAGATGGTATATTTGTAATTAAATGTCAGTATTATTTTAACTTAGAAGTTGTCTTGTTTGGATAAATTTCAAATATTTTTATCTTACAATTATATTAAAGTAGTTTAATATTTTGATTGTAATCCACTCTTTTAACTTGTATTTAAATTGACTCGGTTTTAACTGCCGTATTTCACCACATATTTTATTATATACTTGGATGGCCATCGTTTTAGACATTGGTATTGGTTTGGCAACTTTATCAGCAAATTTTTTGCAATAAATACTAACACTTTGTTGTCTTGGAAATAAATCTGGATTTGTCAAAACAAAAACTACGAGCTTGTATATATAAAGACGAGGTAATGTCACACAAAAAGTTCTTGCGTGTTCCGATTTGCTCGTTCACCGGAGCGGTCTCTTCAAAGCGCTATAGTGTTCCAGCGATCTGGAGTGGTCTCATGAGAAATGAGTGTTAATGACAGGAGCATACCGAAATCATAAATGTATGCGGGATCTGAATTCTGAATACTATAAAAATACAACGGAAACAAGATGCTTGGGATCAAATCGAAAATATACTGCTTTTCTTTTTGAGTGTGTGTGATAAAATAATTAATGCAGCACTCGAAATTATAATATTTCTGTTAGAGTTTGACATAACGTGCACAGAATTAACATGGATGAGCAATGAGTATTCATTCGGCTGATCTGAACATCTATATAAATGCTCTTGTTATAGCTCGTTTGGTCTTAATGTCACCATTACCCAAAGCCTTCGTCGATAATTGAAATATTCAACACAAAGAGTTTTTCAATTCGGACTAATAGTTCTGAGATCAGCGCGTTCAACCTAACAAACAAACACATAATCTTCAGCTTTAAAATCTCTATATATACCTATAAATGTTCCGTTGGTTTGAGTACGCTTCAAAAACTCAAAACCTGCGTTGGTTTAGCTCAAATTTTAACATGATATACTTTATCTATTTCTGCAGTCAGTCAGTTACGTACCTGTGACTGCAAAAGAACAGCTTTTTTAACCGTCGCTACATGTCAATACATGGTGTTGTTAAATGCGGCACAGAGAGACGTGGCAAGGTCAGCTAGTATTAGTATAGATTTGTAGACTCACGCGGTCCCGCCACTTGGCCAGGTACTTCCTGGCCACCTTGACGTCGCGCGGCGGCAGCGTGGCGTCGGGCGGCAGCGGCTGCACGCGGGCCGAGAGGCGCGCCCACTGGCGCCGCGCCACGCGCCCGCCCAGCCACGCCGCCAGGTCCACCACCAGGGCGCCCGACGAGGCCAGCGGCTCCGGCGCCTCCTGCTTCAACATATTATACGGATTGTAACTCGACATTAAAAACTGGCCAAATGCGTATCGGATACAGAAGGGTTCCGTGCCATTTTTTCAGTTATATGAGAGTCCACTTTAAATATTATTACAATTTTTATTATTTGTTGTTGAAACAGTAATAGAAATACACGTTCCTTGAAAACATCAATTGTCTACCTATTATAAATTAGGAAATATAGCCTGCTGGCGGACAAACTGACGGGCGGACAAACAGCGGAGTATTGGAAATAGGGCCCCGTTGGTTACCCTATGGGTACAGAATTCAAGTAAATTATTTGCATAAATGGACAAATATATCCACCTTTATCTCTTTATATGAAACATGGTCAATATTACAGTCCAATTTCAAACCATATTTAAACAGAGAGCAGACAATTTTCAATTTTTATTGTAAGTTATCTGTATTAATAATGTGTCTATATTCTGTTCACTTGTTCATTAGTTTGCACTTTTGTCAAGCAGCATGAAAGTAAAAGTATGTTGCAAAAATAATATATTTCTTGTGAGTGATATCACCGAATTTCTACTAACTATTTGGTATATTAACAACAAACCATTAGCTGGATAAATATTGACCGAAGGAATTTTTCTTATTATAAAACTTTATGCACTAACTTAAAAGACAATTTTAAGCGTATCGAGAAAAGAAGAGGATATTCTTATAAAACGTATGACAAGTTTATATAAAGTATTGGAATTGTAAATGACGTTAACATAAAATATAAAAACCTTAATTTCCTTATTTTGTTCATCAGTTGTTGTTGTAGTGGTTGTCGCAGCTGGCGTGGCAGGAGTCATTAGCTGTTGCATATAGCCAAGGCATGGCAGTGCAACTTGTTGTAACGCGAACTGATGGGCTATAAAATAATATCGAGTATTAATATGCAATATTAGATAACTCAAGTTTAAAAAAAATACTTTAAATTGTGGTAACTTCTTATGTAGATTCAGCTGTATGCACTTTGATAAAACAGGAAAATGTAGAAGTGTGTATATATAACACAACCCGCGCAACCCCTCCGACGGAGTTCCCACCTTGTCGTGGCGGAGGGGCTTAGTTTCCGCGGAAGTGCAACCCGTGGTGAAGCAAAGAGGAACCCATGGCCGAACGGTCGGCCGAGAGAGCTACACGAGGTGGGCACGTGGAG
>JAOCPS010694281.1:0-10608 GCA_025505425.1 Graphium colonna | reverse complement strand
GGGACGCTCTTATTTTAACTTTGTATTAAGATACCTTGGGACTGGGAGGTTTGATCAACATGGTTTTCAAGAAGTTTTTGTTGCATCATAACAGACCTTTCCATATTTATCCCACACAATGGGGTAAATTTTTCATTTTGCGGTTGATTCTATACATTTTGTTAAGACGACTGCAACTGCATAAGTTTGTCGAGCTGTACATATATTGTTATTTTGTTATATCGAGTTGTATGTAAATAACTACGTACGATATCGAGCCCGCTATAATTTTCCTTTAAAGTACTTACTTAAAGGTATATATAAATTTTTTCTCAGAATTATTGTAATAATATTTCTAAAGTTAAGGGGGGGGACGGGAATTTTTACTTTGTATTAAGATATCTTGAGACTGAGGGGTTTGATCCACATGGTTTCCAAGAAGTTTTTGTTGCATCACAAGAGATTATGGGAGGACAGGTTAAAAAAATGTTTTTACATAATTTTAAAAACCAATTTTAGGGTCTTCAATATAATACATCTCTCCGCCAAATTTCGTGACAAACAGTGCAGAAACGGCGAAGCACGAGCCCTGACGGACAGACATGACGAAACTATAAGGATTACTAGTGGACTACGGAACCTTAATTATTGGACCGATTTTCATAAACAATCTTTGGAAACACCATAAAACTATATCCTTTGAAAAGATATATTTACACAAGATATTATAAATAACATTATAAAGATATCATTATTACACCTTTAAGTGATATAAGTTATATTCAACCCAAGATGATAAAATTTAAAACCAAAAGCCAAAACTCTTAAACTCAGATATTGCTAAATATAGTCGATGCTTTGATACCGAATGCCTCAGGGAGCAACGACGGCTTTACTGATCGAGACTTTTTCATTTATTAGATGGCTGAACTCCTCTCGCTTTTCGTAAATACCAGTAAAATGCAATTTGTTGCAATTTTCCTTCCACGTTAGTGAATTTTCGAGAAATTTTGTGTTCACAACATACAAAGTTTAGACATTATTTCATGAATGACTATATGCTATAACGATAATACTTATCCAGCGTGTCATTCAGTATCTTTACGTTTATTTAATTCTGTATTTATAATGTGTGGCGTCGAAATTTTATACAAAAATAAATTATATATATTTGAGAACTCCTTAAGCTTTGTTCAGAGAATAATACAGATGTAGAGTTATAACAATAACTATGTTACAGTAAAAAAATAGACTTTTGATCTGTAAATAGAAACGTCACTTAGATATCAAATTATTGTAATAAATAACTCAGCTTTGTTCAGTTAAATATAATAAAAACTATAACATCAATTTTAATAATAAGAGGGAGGGAAGGTTTCTAGTCATAAAATAAATTGAAAATGTTTCCACGAAAATTTATGACATAAAAGGAAATCGATTGGTAAAATCCATACCTGACTAGATAGAAATCTAAAAGGGGTTATGCACAATAAATTAAATATGATTTATGTTTTTTCTGTAGTCCATTCTTAATTTATTGTTTTATTATACAACGCACTTTATACGATTTTTACGGTGATGGCTTACCTTCTCAGAGATTAGCTTTAATATAAAAGAGAAATAAATTGTTAAAGTAAATCACTTTAAACATATTATTTTGTTTATATATATTATTTTATTTTTAAATAACTTCAAAATCTCTTATTTTGTTAGCCAGCATATGTTTTCTTAATTTTATAATTTAAAAATATTTAATTACTTTCCAACGATCCTTTTATAATAATTTAAATAATATAACATTGATAATGAATATAATGAATAAATAAAATGGTCACCTAAAAACTGTGATGGTTACTATTAATTACCGATAACACTGAGGCGTAATATCCTAATCGTTTTTCTCTCTATTTGAAAAGTATCGATTCATAATTATTGATCATAAATTTAATTTTTGTAAGATTATTATAAATATGATGTTATAATTACAAAAAAAATTATAATATTCTTACATTTAATTGTAATTACCTTAAAATAAGGATTACAGTGGGGACTTAATGCCTTAAGAGAATTCTATCCGTCTCTCTCTCCCAGTCAATCCAGATTGTGTATAAGTTTTTATGTACATTATTTATTATCGTAATTATTTAAACTATTTCAATAATTAAAACATTCTGCAACGGAATTATTAACGAAAAAATAAGATACGAAACTACGAAAAAATATGTATTTTAAAATTCAATTAAGACGTAATTATAATTCTTTACGCATGAGCAAACCAATTTCCTATATTCCGTGAAAATTTATTGTTCACAAGTTCCCAGTGATATATTTTCTTTTTCTTGCTATTTTAACTAGATTTACGCATCACGTTCAATGAAAAACGTAAGGATTTTTCAATATCATTCCTCTAATAGAAAATTACTTCAAGGTTATACGCATCAAACAGGTGAAAAGAAAATCGTGTTCGATTATTCTTATTTTGTCGCACCACTTCGGACGTATACTTCATATAAAATAAAAAGAGAGGTTTTAAAATCCGTTTACAAATAGCTTAGACACGCGGGAAGGTAACTAATATAAGAGAAACATCCGAATTTAAAACTTCCTCTTTTTAAATCGGTTCAACTTTTTAGTACTCTATGAGATATTTAAATAAATGTAATTTTTTTAAGAAGTTGTACGATCCCGTCGCCCAAAGATACACTACATCCGGAGAGTTGTAAGTGTCTATGTGCGAAGAAGCTGTAAAAATATGTTAAATTACGCTAACTGCATACGCTGGAAGTAAAGCGAAAATGGATGGAGCAAGGGAAATGAGAAAATCAAACAGCAGCATATAATTGTGGTTAAATGAAATGGAAAATGACACAGCGGATTACGACCTACAACAGTTTCAATTTTGAAAACATTTCGAATTAACTTCCTTGTGTCAGTTACTAGGAAAATGTGTAAAAGCTTTATTGATTTCGTAACCACATTGATGTGAGTTTTTTGATAAGTTTAATTAGTTATTTATTTACCTTCTCAATAAATTTCTGGAAATAAATAATAAATAAGTTTCCAAATAATAAGAACCAGGCATGTTAACAAATTCGAATAGAAAATCAAACATTATTTTGAAGTTTCTACGCTCAGTCGACAATACCGTAGTGCCGAAGTTTAATGTAATTTGTTAAGATCCACAATATTATATCGCTAAACAATTTACGACAAAATGCTGTGTTCACAGCACACAAGTGACGATGAAACTTTGGAATATTTCGCAAAGTCCGCATAAGTCGGTTGACGTTGCGAGATCGTGCCTGAATCCGACGAAGTCATGCACCAACAATAATATGCTTTGGATTATATAGTACATTGTGTGAAATGTAAGTGAGGAATTCGCATTTCGAAAAACTTTAGACTTACAGAAACGCCCATGTTTTATTTATTAAAAGTATTAATTATTACAATGTTAACTTTTCCCGATTTTAAATTCGTAGATTTTTCAAGCGGGTCAATTAAATCGGATGAAATAAAAATATTTCTATTTTTATTTATATTTTAAGGTAGTAAAACTGCATATTATTTTAAAGAAAAATACGAATTGAATATATATTTATTTATTGTAATAATATCATTTATAGCGGAATGCACGACTACTAAAACTAAGGAGAGTGTTTTTTTATGGAAAAGAAGACAAACGAGCAGACGGATCACCTAATGGTAAGTGATCCCGTCGCTCATGGAGACACGCAACATCCGGAGAGTTGCGAGTGCGTTGTAAAACTAGAAAATTGGATACAATAGGTTTATTGGATAGGATAGGTCGGGAGTAAGGATTTGGATTTGGAAAAGAAAAGGGTAGACATGGCCATCCGGCATCCCCAAAAGTCATGCATACTTTATTTTATGGCGACTTTATATAGGGCGGTGGTACTTCCCCAGGCAAGCACGGCAGTAGAAGTGCAGAAAAAGCTGTAAAAAGTTGTTATGTTCTACCACCGTAATAATATTTTTATTCTTCATATATGATTGCTATTATTTAATTATTTTATTTGTTCCTTATAGACCTTAAAATAAAGTAACAAAAGGCGGACTTAATGCCTTAAGACATTCTCTTCCAGTCAACCTTGGGCGTGGAGACCAATTTGTGATAGGTGGAAAAAAACGTAGAACTAAATATAGAAAAAATATTATTTATATGTAAATAATTATCCTATTTATAGGATATATTATGTAAATAATATATCCTATAAATAGGATATCTTCAGGCAAGGAGTTCTAAAGTAGTGTAGCTGTGTAATACGAATCAATAAATTAAATGAAGGGCGAAGGTTCCTATCATTATTTCAAGATAGGTACTGAAAGTGTGTAAGATAATAAGGAGAAGCTGAATCATTTAAGATGGAGAAATGAAGGAGTTTAATCTAGAGTTACGCCTTTGTTGAATAGTGAGATAAGACGAGAATGATATTGAGAGATATCAAATTTTCGAAGCCCAAATATAAATCTTATGCAGTAATTATAAAAGCACTCTAATATTAAAATATATTTAAAAATTCACGAGCTGTGTTACTTAAACTATGTTGTATCCTTTTTCTTCAGTAGATTATTTCGAGTTGTATGAGTCCTCGTTGCATACACTCTAGTACATTCTATGTTTTTTTATAAATAAATTAAATATGGTTTTAAAAGAATTAGATAAAACATGCTTTAATAATAAATCAAACATTTTTTTATGAGATATTGATTCACCTCAACATTATAAAAACAGTTAGAATGCACGGTGAATATAAAAGCTGTGTTGAGGTAAGTGATTATTTTTTTTTAATGATATATTTATTCTTCATATATGTTTTTCAAATTTTGTATTTGAGGCTAATAAGTCACCGGTTTGTGAAAAATAAAAATTTAGGTATACGATTTTCCTTTTGCATACTTTGCTAATGATACATACTCACCTAAAGGATCTCATGTAAGGGCAATTTCAGTAAAGGCCTAGCGGCATCAGAGGCTGCTAAAGTGAGTGTGTCGTAAATATGAGTCTATCAGTACGGAATAATTATTTGTGCTACTTGCTTTAGAGGCGTAAGTTCCGTGGGGTACAAAGACCAATGAATTTGTTATAGACCTATTTCATAAGATCAATGTTACATCTGACGATAATAGGGCTGGTTCTTTTCTCGCTCAAAGGTTAAGTATAATCATTAAAATTGTCATCATGACATCAGTTAATCGAAAGTTCAGGGTCACCTGACAAGGCAGGGGCCGGTCGGAGGGGCACCAACTTATAGATTGGCTCAACACCTTGTCACAATACTACCATTTAGAGGTACCAGTACGAGAACAGACAAACATATTTTTTAGTTAGTGTGATAAAACACATATGTCTCACTGTTATATAACTATGATCAGTTTTGATATTCAGTCCGTATTTACACAGCCTTTATTATAAGATTGTATATCAATTGTAACTAGGAAGATAAATGAAAAAACACTGCCTTTGGAATAGTAGTAGTCCAGCCATAATTTCTGATACAAATGTAAATGTATTCTTTTATGAAGTAATGTAAAACTTTAGCCAACTAGAAACCCGATTGTAAGAGACTTGTCAAATTTTTGTTAAGAACAAAGTGATAAAATATTTTGCTTTCCATCAATGCTTTATTATGACGTTATCATGTCAAATTATCATCCATTAGCCCACTTTACAGACATCCTATTTTTTTCAGCAATGAAATCAATGAGTCATTTATTAACTAGCAAAAATATTTTTATACTTTTTTTAAAATAATTAGCTAAATTGATATATTATTAATATATGTCGCCAATACGTAACTTTTTTTTTGCGGTATGGCAGAAAAGAAGTCTGAGTGTAATTATAACAGCCAAATTTTTTATAAGTCATTACTATATCAAAAAGACTTATAAATGTGTACAATTAACAGGTATTGAATACAATTTAACTTGTTGGCAAAATTAAATTCTCTTCCTTCCTTCCTTCCTATTTCTTGCTATTTATCGATATTTTACGAAGAATCTATTGAGATCCGTCTGAGCGTTGTTCAATAACGTAATAATAATGTATAAAAATGTGAACGCTTAAAACCATTATTAATATTTCTCTCCGAAATAAAATATTTTTTTCTGAATATTATTTTTATGTTATTAAGGACTGTGCGAGTATATCATACGTAGTTTATTGAATACATAAGTGAGCTCTAATACCGTTATACTTTCTCTGTTTGTATGAACACGAAAGAACGAAAGAACTCGCCTGCAAATGGAATAGTCTAGGTATTTTTTCGTTGCAAACGAAATAATATGTCACAGAAGCGGGATGGAGAAACCTAGAACGATACGAACAATGGACGTACTAGATTTCTTAATAATTGATTTGTAATTTCTTTCCAATTGTATAAAAATATACACTTCTCTACTACTCTTCCTACTACTAATTGAATAAACAGAACAACATCAGAACTAAATTAAAAAATTAAAACTTTAAATTAAATGAAAAAATCACGAGAAACTGTTATGTTACAATCTGGGTAACATTCGAGTTAACTATGTAAACATAATTAAATCGGTTGACCCTCCAGTTGAGGCCTCCAGCTAGTGAAATAGATTAAAATTAATTTTTAATTTCCAACACGTGGCATTTGAACTATTAATTAAGACTAAAAGGCCTAAGAGGTGTGCATATTTCAGATGTGCATATAATATTAAATTACGTTTATTGCATTGCCTTCCCCTCTTCAAGACGTTGCTTGAGTTTGTAGCACCTTGTGGCTCCCAATAAAGTTAATGGAAAATACATTTTCTCTGGCTGTCGTGCTTATTGACTTTCAAAGCGTTTCACTTCCTTATTAACTTTAACCTTACTCATTTGAATAGCATTTGCTATTACATAAAATCTGCTAAAAGCTTTCACGTAGCCGTAAATTGTATCTATCATATTATTTAAATTATATCACGTGCTATAGAAATAACTCTCAATTGTAGCCAGTTTTAATTTGAAGAAATTTAACTTTACTTGTCATCGAAATCAATACCAGTTTTTAGAGAACCTTGTCCACAGTCTGCTATTATGTAAAACCAGTACACATTTGCTAAGAGACTTATCTTTTTTAAAGGTTAGTTGTAAAATTAGTTTTACCAAGATTTAATTTCTTCTCGATGTTTATAATAAGCTTTCGTTCGTAAAATATGTACATTTGGTGCATTTGTCATATGGTTCTCGCAGAAGAATCAATAGAGAGTTTTTAATTTCCATTTCTAAATCTGAACTGTTTCGATGGCTTAAGAACAAGGTGAAATGCCAGCCTATAGAATTGGCTAGAGTGAAGAAGCTAGAGTAAAGAATTTTTGGACTAAACAATCAAATAATTTTTTTTCCGGTAACTCGTATACGATACCATAAATATTCCCCTGCAACTTTGCGTGAAACGTACAAACCGACCAGAAAGGTTGGTTTACAACTTTTTTAAGATCTTCTATCTTCTCTCTAAGAAGACTTGCAACAGGCTGGTGGCATCCCTTATAATTCCTCGAGAGACCAATGCTGTCCATGTTTACCCGACTTCAAAAACGAGGTTCTTTAGATATTTAGGTATGTTCGTGCAGATTTCGTCGTTTATGGACGATCGTTCATAAACGACGTTTATGATCGAATATAATTTTGTAATGGTCACTTAGATATTTCAGATTTGATTCAGTTGTTTGTTTTTAAAATTAAAATAACCGAAAAAATATGTTACGAAAGTATACTTCCATGGCGTTTGAAGTAAGTTTTTTGTGATTTTACGTAGAAAATACTCTTGTACACGGCTTCTTTCCCATCTTCAAAGACTAATAATATTTTAAATTAAAAAAAATATTAATGCCGGAGAGCGAAGCTAGCGTATTTATAATTTACTTATTTCAGGTCATCTTAAAATTCCGTGGACTGACCAACTCGTAGCATCTCTACCATAATAACGTAACAACATAAAATATTTTTTAAAGTCAAGTTCCATTTAGGTAAACAAAATATAATTATTTTAGTTATTTTCATTAAATATTTTTAATTAATATAAATGATTATACCGTGTTAATTGACGAAATAGAACGGGTGTTTTCCTACAATGTGAAAGATTTGTATTATTTATGTAAACGTCATTAGATTATAAAATCCGACATATGACGACAAAATTCTAATAGCAATTGATCGTATATTTTGCATTTAATATGCTACTAGGTCTTTCCAAACGTCTTAAGATTTCGTTTAACAAGCAGAACAAATGTCCCAGGTGACTATTAAATTTTCCGCAACCTATGTTTGAAAACAGAAAATGTCGATTAAATCAATTAACAATATTTTTTCCTTATGGTAGAAAGTGGGCATTGAGCCTGCCGTTCTTCAGGGACTTGAATAAAAAAATCAAGAAACAAACTAAAAAAAGTTAACAACGATACATTTCATTAAATACATCTTCATGTTACTAAATCATGTAAGTAAATCCCTATTATCGATGTTTATTTGTAAAATATAGGTTTGTTTTATGGAAGTGATCAGAAACAACTAAAAAATTTTAGCTGGTTGGTAAACTTCTTCATCACGACTTCGTCGTATAGTGTCTATCCACTTGCTTGTCACGAGTGGATGGTATTCTAAAAAAACATAGTAACATTTGTATTTAGAATACAAATAACCCATATCATAGTACTAAAGTCCAAAAAGCCGAGTTTTATTTTGTAGTGCAGTATATCAATGAAATTTAACAATTTATGAAAAATATACAATGTTAGTTTATCCAACTGATCTAAATAGATTAATTTTAAGAATGTAAGATATCCAAGCTTTTAAATTCACTCACATATTACTCTCCTTAATAAATGAATACTTCCTATACATTAAAATAAATAAATTTTACTTTTTAAACTAAAATAATCTATCATAAAATATAATCATAAAAATTTTACACTTCTTTACATAATAAAGCACATAATTTAATATGGGGAACTTAAGTTCATAAACTGACAACACCAAGCGAAACATTTGTCATAGCGAACTATTATATCATATATTTAGGTAATATTTTAAAAGCTTGTTTCAGGTAATCAATACAAATTAATGATACTTACCAATGATAGGTTACCACTTTTGATGTTTTGATCGACCTTCATAACTTCAGTATACTTTAATAGTACATTTCGACATTTTTACTTTTTTTTTATTTTCGACATTTTAATTAAATTTATTTAGAGAATCGTGCGTTTCAAGTGACGCCACGATTGACATTGAATGACCAAAAAGACTACAGGCTAGCAGTTGGCCGATATATTTTTCGACGCGATCGAGGCCTCCTTACTCAATTTAGACACTATTTATTATTTATTTATTATTTATCTAAGGTCATTTTATTTAAACGACCACATAGAAAATGATTAAACTTAATTTTAAATTCAAATAATACAATTTTTATTCCTTACAGTATTTTTATTCCTTACAATATAAAGTTAATGGCTATATTTTAAAGGTAGGTTACCTTTGTTTCACTTAAGCGATCTTTTTAAAGATATTATAATAAAAATAGTAGTTTAGAAACATTCGTCTAATGTTTTATTTACGTAAAAGTTTTTTCTATTTACGTAAAAGTTCCTTTTAATAATAAATATACATACATCTTTAAGATGTTTTATTAACAATGAAAGAAAAAATTGCGATTCCATAGCTTAAAAATAGTGTAGTTAAGTAATATGTTCGCGAAAATATATATTTACTTAGCTAGGAAGCTATTGGTAAACTCCCAGTAAACCATTCAGCGTATAGATGAAAGCAATAGAGCTGCTTTCAAGTTAATCCGATCTGATCTGATAAGTGCTCGTAGCAGGATTCGTCTAGCTACTCTTAGTGCATTTGCCAATTTAAACGACGCACAGTCTGCCATTTGAATGGACATTCCCAAATACTTATCCGTGTACCGCGGGTGAGGTAGCTCGTTAAAATTTAAGTAAACAGCACTACAGTATGCATTAAATTCGAAAATCAATTTTAATCGGAGATCTATTAAAATTGCTTTCCGAATTTAATTTTGTTAATCCTTTTAGTGACTACGTAAAGGAATATAAAAAAGTGGGGAAGTTAGTACGGGAAATAACCGAAGTGGTTTTAAAGAATAACGATGATAAAGTATATTTATAAAGTATAATCGCCATACCGACAAAAACTGTATTTGTACAAAATTACAGGTAAGCAAATGGTTAAAATGCGACCTTTATTACTTTCTTTTAGTATTTATTATATTTTTAAAATGATTTCGCTCGACAAAAAACGCCATGGTAGTGCAAATAATGGAGGTCATGCCATTTAGCACCGAAAATCATATAATTTTTTTTACATTTTTATTACTTTTATGTACTTTTAATACAGTTTATTAATATTTTATAAAAAAAAATCTGTTCAAAAAGAAATCAATTTCTGCACTCCTTTTTTTCTTACATTTTAAGTGTGCCAAAATCTTTCCCACTTAGCCAGCTCAATTTTCTTAATTTAATGTAGTTACATTAAAAATAATAAATGAAGTTTATGTTGGTAAAAAAATAAGAAATAACAAAGTTATAGTAAAGTTTATTAGCGTCATCTGCGAGAATAGCAAGATCTCC
>JAOCPS010694170.1:0-10608 GCA_025505425.1 Graphium colonna | reverse complement strand
ATACATACGAATACAGGAGAATTAGTTACTCTTTTAGTGATGGTAATCGTGATATATTTTCCGCCTATACTTGGAGAACATCACTAGATAAACATAAATAAGTATATAAACGGAGCACACACTTGTGTGTATACCGTTAATTGCCGTGGACATACTGATATGATCTGATTATTTTCGAATTTCACGCATGTCTATGCATCTCAGAGGCGATGCTATCTGGTGCACCTGATACAATCTCAATGCGACCACGCCGCCTCCATCTTGCATTTAAAGTATTCCTTGTCGAAATTATGATGCTTAATTATTTCAGATGACAGATTGTGGAAACTGAAGTTATTTGAGAGAATCGATGATTTATTTTAATCGATCTTCTGTATTTATAGGTAGAGATTTCGTCTGACTTTTATTAATTTTCCTTAAAAATAATTAAATGATTTCTACATTAACTTATACGAATAACTGTAGGATTGTGATGATGGAAATTTTTGATAAAGCTTCTCATTTGTAACTTATTTTCTTTGTGAACAAATTACAGCCACGGCAGCCAATCCCAACTACGCAGGAGATATTATAGTGCACAAATGTACGCGTAAACGCAAATGCACTCGCTGTTCCTTTACTCTTATAAACTTAAAAAAAAAGTAAAAGTAAAGTAACAGCCTATTTCTATATTGTCCCACTGTTGGGCAAAGGCCTCCTCTAGACAGAGGGTATAGTCCACCACGCGGCCCAAGTGTGTATTGGCGGACTTCACATATCTCAGAAATATAATTTCTTAGATATGCAGGTTTCCTCACGATGTTTCCTTCACCGCAGAGCACGTGGTAAATCATCCCTTAAAATGCAATTAGAAAATTGACAATTTCATTGGTGCCGGCACCGGGGACCGAACTCAGGTTCGCCTCGACTGAACAGAATTGAAGACGAGCGCCCGGACACTGAGCTACCACGGCTCTTATTTAAACTAAGGCTTAACTTAAAGATCTCTAATAAATGTTTATTACAAAAACAATAAACATTATTTGTAAAATTATTTATAGCTGTAATTCAATGTGTGCTTATTAAATATGATATTTTTAAAGATTTCACGATATTATCTAAACAGATTCTGCTTACGATAAAAAACGGCTGCGCTATAAAATGCTATCAGATTATATGCGGAGTCCTAATGGAGGGAATCAATGCGAAGATTAGTAAACTAAGGTATGTTTATTGGTTAAAATATTATTTTACAAGTGCATGTCGATACATTAATTCGCAAACCGGCAACTCCAATTTTGTGCAGCTGTCAAAGACTTGATTTGAAACTATTTAAAATGCAATATCATCACAATTCTTTGAATAAATATTTATCCGGAAGCCTGGCTGATTTGTCTAGGCGACGACTTTGGTTCTTTTTGAGCTATGTTTGAAAAATATTTAATTTTTTTATGGTTCCCCTGATAAAATAACTTCAAAAAAGGTTTTTTTTTGGAGAGAAAGACAAACGAGCAGTCGGTTCACCTGATGGTAAGCGATCCCGTCGCCCATGGACACACTCAACATCCGGAGATTTACGAGTGGGTTGTCAACCTTAAGATCAAGATTGGATACAATAGGTTTACTGGATAGGATGGGGTCGGGATCAAGGATTTGGAGGGTATAGGAGTGGGAAAAGAAAAGGGTAGACATGGCCATCCGGCATCCCCAAAGTCGTGCATTGTTTATTTTATGCCGACTTTACGACATTTCACTGTGACATTATAAATTATAATATAAACAATATATATGTTACTTTAGGTCAAAATAAATTGTATTTTAGTCAAAAAGTTGCAATATTAAATGTTATTGTGAATTCAATTCCTAGTATTGGATTAACAATAAAATTTCGTAAAAATGTTGCCTATTGTTGTCACTATCTATTATCTAATTCCGCTATTAACATGTAAGATAACATTGTGTGTTGGTTCTCTCGTCGAGACAATACGCACACAGTGTTAACATTGAATCATTGGCCATTTTGTGTGTGCAAATATTGCCATTGAAAACCCAAGAGCACTAAAACAACCTTTTGCGGCGACATTTCGACTTATTTTCTTTTCTTCTTCATATTTTTTACACTAGGCATGGGCCGTTTCACTGTTTTTTCACTTGCTTTCGGTTATATAACGTTATCGTTGCATACAAAGAGAACGTTAAATAACCGGTAGTAAGTGAAAAATCACTGAAATCTGAACTCGGAACTCTTTAGAATAAGTCATTGCTGTATGGCCCGATAACATTTTAGCCTGCAGATTTTTATATTTACGCAAATATTGTGTTTACATTGTGAAATAAATCTTTTTGATGGAATAATTTCATTTAGATCAAATCATCTTTTTTTGTAAATATGGTATTGTTTATGGAAAGGAAGACAAACGAGCAGACTGTTCACCGCAAGCGATCTCGTCACTCATAAACAAACGCAACATCCGAAGAGTTGCGAGGGTGTTGTAAATCTTTGAGTTCCGATATGGTTTATTGGATAGGATGGGGTAGAGATTAAGGATTTCGAGAGGATAGAAATAGGAAAAGGAAAGAGTAGACATGGCCATCCGGCATCCCCAAAGTCATGCATACTTTATTTTATACCGACTTTATAAAGGGCGGTGGTACTTCCCCGGGCGAGCACGGCCGTAGAAGTGCAGCTAATCATACGTTTTTTAACCATAAATAAACCAGTGACCTCAGCTTTAAATTAAAACATTTTAAAAAAAGAATTTTAATTTTTTTTAAATGCCTTCTTAGTAATGACAAATGCTGAGTAACTATTTTTGTACTTAGTTTTCCCCGTAAAAGTTCTACAAGTGACGTAATCTTTTGTGTCCAAAAATCGTGATTCAAAAGGGTTTTTGGAGCTCAGTGATAAGGATACGTACCTGCTAAAGCATTTGTTTGTTAAGCATTGTAGTGTTTAAGGTCGTGAGAACTTTTTGTGCTTATTTTTAATCGTTTGCTCGTTAAGAATTTCACGTGGTACATTAAAAGGTTCTGTGAATGTTAATTTAATAAAAAAATAGCATCTATGGAAACATGTGTGAAAATTCAACGTAATTTTTGGCAGTATGATCCATGAAAATCCTACTTTGGTTATTTCAAACTTTCATATGAAGTTTTTGAAGTGAGGCAAACGGGAAAGCGGCTCACCTGATGGTAAGTGATTACCGCCGCCCATGGACTCCCGCAATATTAGAAGAGTTGTATAAGAAGTTTTTAATAAAAAATAATGTTAAGTCCTTTATTTCTCCATGTTACATCTTGATCTATATAAATATGTTTTCGTAAATTATTTCGAAAATTGTCGGTTTTTTTTATTTAGCTTTAACAAATTGTTAAGAGATCACTTTTGCAAGTTTGTTAGTCTTTAGCACTTTACAACGACGCCAAAAAATATTACAAAAAAAAAACCCATATGACAAAATAAAAAAAATGCGATACTATATTGTACAACTAGCGCGGTTTTTAACCCACTTCAAAAAAGGAGAAGGATTCTCAATTCGAATGTTTGTTTTTTTTACGTTTACGCATATCTCAGCCATTTATGAACCGATTTATAAAAAATCTTTTTTCATCTTATAGAGTATTCTTCCGGAATGGACCCATACAATTTTCAGGAATATTGGTTTAGTAGTTTTTCTTTGAAATCAAAATAGCAAAATTGATTTTTTTGCGTGTATCTCCGTCATTTATGAAGCAATTTCAAAAATTCTTTTTTCATACGACAGACCATTCTTTATAAAGAGTCATTTAAAGTAAAAAAAAAAAACAATTCATTAGTTCATTTTTTTTAAATAAAAATAACAAAATTTACGAATGTTCGCACATATCCTCGCAACTTATGAACTGATTTGAAAAAAAAATATTTCTTATCTCATAGAGTACGCTTCCACAATGATCTTACAAAAATTTCATAAAAATCGCATCACTGTTTTGTTTTTAAAATCAAAATAACGGAGATGGTGTTTCGAAAGTACTCAAGGCGTCGCAAGTCGGTTTTTGTTATCTGTGGAAAAAAAACTTGTTTCTGGTTTCTTTTAAAACGTCCATTGAGTCATAGCTATAAGCTCGAGGACGCGCCATGTTTGCGCATTCTAACGCAAGCACAATACAACATTGGCCTGTCCTTTGTGCGCTCAAATTGTGCGTAAAAGTCAACAAACAAAGGCGGCACAAGCTCCAGACCTTATTGACTCTATCGAAAGCAAGCTCAAATATAGCGATCGGGGGTCGCGTTTACAACTTGTATATGACGATATGTCAATAGTGTATACCCGTGTATTTCGAAGAAGTATGAAAAGGTTAAAAGTAAAAAAAGCTCGCTCGCTGTGGTGTGCTTGAAGCGACCTATGATTTTTTTATGGCAAGGAAGACAAACGAGCAGACGGTTCACCTGATGGTAAGCGATCCCGTCGAACATAGACACTCGCAACATTCGGAGAGTTGCGAGTGCGTTGTCAACCTGGGGTATTGAATAGAATAGGTTTATTGGATAGGATTAGTTCGGGATTTGGAGGGGATAAGAATAGTAAAAGAAATGGTAGACATCCCCAAAAGTCATGCATACTTTATTTTATGCCTACTTTATAAATGGCGGTAGTACTTACCCGGACGAGCACGGCTGTAGAAGAGCAGCAAAAGCTGTGAAAAGATGTTATGCTCTACCATCGTTGTTATATGCTGTTACGTTCCGAATATCACATTTTTATTTTTAAGTATAAATTTGTTTTTAAATGCAAAATGGTTGTTAGTTGTTATGACAGCAGTCTTTAAGTTTTATTTGGATTTATCAAAGAAAGTTTTTCGAAGAACTTTTATTTTAAAAAAAATATTAATATTGTACATTACAAGGCTTTAGAAAATATAAAGGACTATTTCTACGATATCATGTTTAGGATTAAATGAGGTTCTCCTTTATACTGGTTGACTGGAGAGTCGCTTTCAATAATTTTAAAGGACGTTATATGTAAGGATTATATATAAAGAATAAAATTATTAAAAATAAATATTGATTCACCACCAAGTAAATATTATCTTAAATTAAACAATATTACGCAATTCATGGTCACCCTAGCGGACACGGCTTGGCTGGAGCCACACTTCATTCATTTATTGGAATATTTTGGTAAAGAATATGCTCCTAACTTTATTACATAAATATGATGGCAATTGAGTACTGAGTGCTTTTCTCTAATATCGTTGGTGAGTCACCTACAATATTAAAAGAACACTTAGTACTTTTCTCCCCGGTCGTGTTGAATATCCATTCCATCGGGCTATGAGAGTTAAGGCACAGAGAGTGCTCGTGTGTTTGCGCGTACACTTTTGCACTATAATATCTTTTTCATAATTGGCTCATTCAGTCAGTACGATTTTTATTTGATGCTGTTAGTTTCATTCGGTATGTACGTTTGCGTTCGAGTTACAGAGATATATCTTAGACACCCTGTAAGAATTTATAATCTTCTTTCTTTTATATACAAAAATGAATATCTATTGGTAAGTCTTGGTAACACGTTCAATTGATAACAAATTTGTATATTTTTTTTGATAAAACTTTAGTAGTTGTTAAGGGTAATTGTATGTTAATTCAGAAAAACAACCCACGTGATCGCGATTTTCAACAATATTTTAAGTATGAAATCTTCTTAAACTGGTGATAGGGTATAACGGCGTTGTTACGTGACGTTTGCTTTTCACAATATTTTGTGATAGATTTCTAAAACATGTGATAACTAATTCCGCATTCGATATTCATTGATATTTTGTGTTAAGGGATTGATGAAGGGTGGTTCTACGTGGGTGATGCTGCGTCCAATCACTCGTTGAATTGACCGGAATTTTTGAGATCGTTAATACAATAGTGGCAATAAGTCTCGCCCCCCATTTTATTCCTTTTTATATATTTATTAAATTATTAATTACGTTAAAAACTTTATTCGGCTCTTAAATGCTAATAGATGAATGAGAACATAACTCCATATATAATAGCTGAAGTATTAATTCGACTCGTAGTAGTGAAAATTTTCCAAAACAATCTTTAAAAGTATTAAAAAATCTTTTCAAATTTTATTTCGAACTATATATCTACTACAATACATTTCATATGAGTATATAGGGTTGACTGGGAGAGAGTGTTTAAAGCCATTAAGTTAGCCTTTTGCTAATTTTAAGGTACGGGCAATAATGACTAAATAAAATAAATAGAGTACTATAGATTCTTTTGAGACAACTTAAGAACAGATGGTTCACGTGATGTTAAGTTATAAATATACCAAAAACAAAAGAAAATACAAAAGACCCAAGTAATTTACTTAGTAGACATTTGCTTTAAATGACACATGTGTAAATTACATGAAAAAAAAAATTGCAGAAGTTTTTTTTTATATTTAAACCTTTACGAACCGTTTTGTATTTTTATATTATTTACGAATTATACATATTGCACCTGTCAATAGTTTGACTAAAGAAAAAAAATATCATAGCCGGTTTTTTAATAGGGCAACATGAAATAATTATTTTATTGAAACCGATTTCTATTATCGCGGTTATGGTGTTGCATAATTTGACGACTTGTCAATGTGTCTACTCACATGTTGAAACGCATAATTATTTTTAATTGAGGCATCACTCGTGATTCAAATTTGGATTTTGTGTGGCAACCCGAATAACTGGAATTATGTTTTTGATATCTATTTCTGATTAACACGTCGATTGTATATTATTTCTATTAATAATTACTATCTTTATAATATACCAATACGATAAATGAAGTAAAATAGCAAGGACAATTTTTATTCCATGCCGGTTTTACATTCGATGGTAGTATCTTCTCCTTTTATGTGGTATGATCAGATTAATAGGGGCAATTTTGAAAAATTTTTATAAAAATACTACGAAGAATTCTTCAACGTCGACAATTTCATTCAGTAGTTTTATATTTCAAAGCCTAAAGTATTAGACTTGGCTTCAACAATGTGGCTTCAGAAGTTTATAACTATAATTAAGTTTTTGTTGCAAGTTGTTACAAGTTTATTCTTACCTAGAAGCTTGGTTTGAATAAGATTTATTACCGTGCTCGTATATAATGACTAACTAACGAAAATAAACTTAAGTTGTATGTGCTTATATTTGAAATATAGTTTTTAAATTAAACGTTAGTATAGTATTAATTTATGCATAAATATCCAGCACTGCTATTTTTAGCGGTTAGTTTTTGATTTTGGCACGCACTCATTGTATACTTAAACTTAAAAATACTTATAATTCTTTGGCTACAGAAAGTACTAGGTTCTATTATTAATCATAACTTTGCCAAGAATAATCATTTATCTCTCTGAAGGTCCCCAATACTAGTTAAGTAACAAAGTATACCGAGTTATTTTCTTGAATAGGTTTGAATTCCAATTACCGCAGTCGTAATTGGAAATTATTTTATATTCTGATTACTTCAACGAAACTTTCTCAAAATAACTCCATTTTCATGACTTGTTAGTTGTATAACAAATTTACTTGCCGAGTTGAATCAATAGATATATTTCACCGGAAGCATGAGAACTCAGGTGGTAGAGCATAACATTTTTTCTCAGCTTTTTGTTGCACAGCCGTATAGGCTACGCTCATCCTTGAAGTCCCACCTTAGAAAATCGACATAAAATAAAATAAGCACGACTTATGGATTCGCCGGATTCGTAGAAATCTTCCCTTCCCAAAATCTCAAATCTTAACCCCATCCCAACTATTCAATTTCCTAGGTTGACAATGCACTCGCGAATCTCCGGATGTTGTGTGCCTTTAGACGACGGGATTGCTTAGTAAAACCTTCTGCTCGTTTGTCTTCCTATTCATAAAAAGTGCACTCTAAGTGCATTCAAATGAATCATTAAAAGCATAAAGTGCTTTCTTTTTATGAAATTGCTACTTAATATTGATACAGGCAGTGTACACATATTTTTGGCTAACAGTTTGTACTAAGCTATTATTATTAAGTTTATTGTTTAATTTATTGGACTGTTCGCTGTACTGTGTACGAAATAGAACAAAAATATAAATAGCAGATTTCATGTACTGCCTGCTTGTAAAGACCTTTTAAAATCGATGATAAAAAACCATAGATAGCCGTAATAATGATTCTAATTTTGAGAATCAATGAACTTCGAAACAAAATTTTATATTCTAATTATCATACAAATACCCCACATCGAAATTTATTACAAGCCTGTTATTTAGTGTCACCTATCCCGTTCTCTGTGCATCTGTCAACAAATCGTGCAATTTAGACCCACGTTCCGGTTTCTGATTCAGTTGAATATTTGCACCAATATGTATATTACGTGACAATGCAATATTGTAATGATTTAGATCTGATGTGATGATAGAGCTGGAAGGTGGGCATAGGAGCTCTCTAATGCTTGAGCTCATTTGATTCGTCTTGAAGTGCACTATATGTCTGGAAAAGCTTATTATTTTTTTTTTATTTGAATTTATTTATGAAAATGACTAGCAACGAAGAATGCATACCTCAAATGCCGTAGCTCGTTATTGTACAATAGTCATATAAATATTCCGTAATAAAACATTAGCGAGTCTTTCATTATTGTTATTATGACTATTTAATGGTAAACAGTAGGTTTATAGACCGGTTACAATATAATTTATGTAAAAAATCGCCATATCTTGCTTTGCTCTGCGACAGTAACAAGCAAACTATGCTGTATCTAAAGTCTTATAGACATATTTATATATTTTATGAGGTATCAATATAAAAGCGGAAGTAATTAGTTTCTAATGGACAAGTATTGAATATTACATGGGATTCAGGTTGAATAATTCTTAACGTAAAATTAACTTTAAATTTTACTTTGATGCTGTGAAATTTTTGTAATGCGATTGCACTGAAATTTTGGCACATCAAATGTTTTCAAGTATTTAAAAGGTTTTCTAAAAAAAATTGTGCTTATTATGTACACAATTAATTCTATTAAAATGTTGGTACTGTACAAAATATTAAGAAGTGCATACTAAGTGAATGAAAATATTTGTTTTACAAATTATCAAGATGCTTTAAAAGTTATAAGGCTACCATAATATACACCTATGACAAAACACTTTCATTATATCACGATGTGAAAATAAACTTGTTTAATAACTTGTATTACTTTCACAGAAACTTCGCCAACCGACTTCAAATGCGATAACCCGATTGTCTAAAAACAAAGTTGATCCATGCGTACGATGGGCATGAAAGAAGTCCCGGTTGTCAAGAACATCTTTGACATTCGTTATAGAATGTCAGTTCCTTCAAATATCCATAATGAGTGGCGGAGTTATTTGCGATCATTTCTTACTTAAATAATATACATTTAAAAAACAAACTACTGAATAGATTTTTTTGAAAAAAATATGGGATTATTCGGAATTATGGTTTTCAGATTTATCCTATCAGATAAAAAAACAATATTTAAAATCGGTACATTAATGGCGGAGAAACACACGAACATACATAAAAAAATACAAATATCCGAATTTAGAACTTCTATTCCTTTTTTGAAGTTCGTTACAAATACGAAACTAAAAACTAAATCGCACGCTTGTGACCTAAAATAGCACGATGCTCGGGGCTCATATCATAGTGGTTGCTGCGGTTGCCGTAGGCGCGGAATACAGTGCGCGCCTTTACTTTCCAATTGCAGTGTATGATAACTTTAAGCGGTAAATTTCTCTATTGTCCATATGCTGACAAAATATAACGATTTGTACATTAGTAAAAGTTAAATTACCCCACTGCTGGGCTAAGGCTCCCTCTAGAACGAGGGTATAGGGAATAGTCCTTCACAAGGCTCAATTGCGGATTAGTTCACATATCTTAGAAATATTATTTCATAGAAATGTTACGCGATGTTTTCACCTTCAGCGCAGAGCACGTGGTAAATCAACGCTTAAATTTTCTATAAGAAAACTGACAATTTCATTGGTGTCGGCGCCGGGGATAGAAGTCAGGTTCGCTTTGAGTAATGAGAATTCAAGCCGATCGGCTGGAGATTGAGCTACCACGGCTCTTTACTTTAGTGTTTGTTAGTATTGCTTAAAATTGACTGAATTATTACCGCGTACCTCTTGATTATTTTATTCGTTGAACTTTTTTCATTTTAATTTAAATATTTTAAAAAGTAATGAAGCGATTTTGATGCCAAATATGTTCCAAATTTTATTAAAATCGGAGCTCACGATAGGAAAGCATACATACACACATATACACGTTGAATAGTGAGTCGCTTTCAATATTCAAGGTAGGGACACGTGTAGGGATCATATGTGAAAAATAAAAGTATTATTAAAAATAAATATTAATTTACCACTGAGTAAACATAATGTAAAGTAAAAAAAATGTTACGTAATTCATTTTCATCCTAGTGGACACGACGTGGCCGGAGTGTACAGTGGAAAATTTTGGCTAAAGTTATGCCCCTAATTTTATTACATAAATATGATCCTTTCATGTGATCCTTTCAACTGGTATAAAATATGATAATATTTTACATGAAAGGATATACGAGTAGTTACGAAGTGGTCTCATATAATTTTCATGGAAAT
>JAOCPS010694059.1:0-10609 GCA_025505425.1 Graphium colonna | reverse complement strand
TAAGATGAAATTTTTCGAAAATTTAAATTGTTACCCTTTTTATAAGGATACGCCCAATCTCAAAGAGGTAGATTAGGGGAGAAATTTTTTTGCTCTATGCTATAAAAATAGTAAGTAGGGACTAACTGTCAAAACTCAATTCAAATTTCTCAGTTGTGAAAAAACGCATTGTTTCGGAAATAGCATGCTATTTTTAATCTGCTATCCATTTGGGTCGTAATTATTATTTATATCAACTTTCTATTACATAGAACAGTTATATGATTTACTGCAAAATAAAATAAATATTCACATGTCACGCATTTAAACCTATTTATATGTTTTAAAGTTTAAGATACCTTTAAAGTCTAAAATATATCAGTTGAATGTTGTTGACTTGTAGCTGACAAGTATTAAAAATATATTCTAGACCATCTCTCTAGTCGTAAATTATATATTCATATGGACATTCAACAACAATTTCCAGTCAGTGGAATTGTTTAGATTTGGGTAGTCGAAAAATTATTTTTGAGACGCAATTTACGCTCCCGGCATATAGTGAGCCGACGGAGTACCAGTACGGGATGGCGAGGAGGTCTAATCATTTTTCGCAGAGAAACCGGAATGTTGGTTGGTCGGTGCTTAATTAGAAGGACAACTCATCCTTTAAATTTAATTACGCTATGGCACAGTTGGAACGGTACGCGGCTGAAATCGAGGATCTCATTACGTCATCGCCCGCCCTGGTTAAATACATCTGGCTAAAGACGGAGCTGATGATGTGTATTTTTGCGTCCCGATAACAGTAGGTACAAAGACTTTTAAGATTATTTTAGATTTTTCCTTTAAATTCGATAAAAGCAATTGATTATTGTCATAATACAATGTTTTTGACCCACAGGGCTAAATTAAGTTTTCTTGATGCCCTAACCAATCATCCTCCTGGTCCCAATCCAGCAGTTGGGTCCCAACCCCTGCAGGTGAACAGTTTTAATAAATGAATTTATCTATTTCTTAAACGTGATACATTATTTTAACTCTTTTGTAAATTGTATTTAAAATTTGCAATCAATTTTGACATAATTTGTTGTTCTTAGGTAATCGCCACAGGGAAAAACTTGATATATTCAGTAAATCACGGCATCAAATTGAATATTATATTATATTTTGATGGAGGAGTTGTGAGGTTACGTGAATTGTGGATGCGTCTGCCTCGCCACTGGCCCATGCCTGCCGGGCCAGGTGGCCCTGAACTTTCAGCCACTGTACCCTGGCCTCTGCAACGAAGAGGGCGTCGCGGAGGAAGAGGAGTGACGGTAGATCGTAGGCCGCTCTCCCTATCCCTTGCGACTTGGCGGGGCCACACCGCCTACGGATGCGGCGTGGAGGGGCCGTGGGGGGTGGATTTCTTTTGCGGCCGAATCTGGGTGAGCAGCGGAGCCCTGCATCGTATCGGCCACAGGGGCCGGAAAGTTTGTTGCTCGTTGGAACTTGCCCTCCTGGCTTCCAAGGCTTCGGGCGCTTACTCGGGGGAATTTGTAGTCCATATCAGCAAGGCCAAGTAAGAAGGCGCATTCGTTGTTCCAGTGCGCCTTACCTAGGAAAAGAGGGGGTTTGCCCCCGAGGAGGGGCTGCTTAGGCGGCCGGCGTTGGTGGGGTGGAAAAGAAAAACTCTAACACTTGACAATACTGATAATCACAGAAATCTTTGATAGATCGATTGACACCAGTACATTCCCAACATGTTGGAAAAGAGCATATGTAAGACCAGTATCTAAAAGAATTTTGATCAATAGTATTAAAGATTTCCGACCTATTTCTATGCTACTAGTGTTATCAAAAGTGATAGAAATAGTTGTAATACTGCAGATATAACGGTAACCTTCACACAAAAAATATAATCTCTAAATTACAGTCCGGTTTCCGTTAGGGTCACATTACGAAAACTGCAATGCTATATGTGATAAATGAAATCACCAGATATCAGTCCGAAAACAAAGTACTATCCGGATTTTGCTCGACTTCTCTAGGGCTTTCGATTGCTCAAATTTAGATCTACTAATAGCAAAACCAAATATCATGGCTTCTGCTATAGCACATGCCAGTGGTTTTAGTTGTTTTTTTCAAGATAGAGATCAAGTTGTAACGACAGATCAGGTTGATGGCCAGAAGAACGTCTCTCATGTTGGGAAAACTAAAAGCTGACCACCAAAAGGTTCAATTCTTAGTCCAGTTCTTTTCTCTCTCTTCCTTGCTGACCTTCATGCTTAGATAGAAACCTGCAAATATCATTTCTATGCAGATGACAAGAAAGTGTACCATAGCTTTGACAGTAACACAAGAGCGGAAGCATTGCATACAGTATACAAAATATATACGACTGATCCCACCGAAGTAGTTTTGTTATAAACCCAAGTAAATCAAAAATGTTAATTTAAGATGCTAAAAGACAAACCCGAGACTTATATCCATTGTAGACTTTTCAACGGTCAGTGGCACCTGCAGTTATATAACACATTCGTCTCTGAAATATTGCTTTAGATCTACCAAATCTAGGTTTATATTTATTTACCTTCAAAAACCGGAGTCAAAAGTCGAAATTGTCTCCCCAAGAGGTCTATTTCTACATTCTACCATATAAATTGAAATACCTTAACACTTTTATAATAAATTTATGAATACCTAAGTTTCATGTTTGTCTTAAACTTTTTACTAAAGTTAGGATCTCTACATACTTAAAAAAAAACGTAATCTTCACTCTGGGGCTAAAACCAGAGGACCCTTTTTTATTGAGAGAAGAAGACAACTGTCTCATTTTGCGGACGTCCAATACTTCGATAGAGATGAATGCCCAAAAGTTGACGGGTTCTGACACGCGAGCCATGTGTACGTGGTTATACGTTCATCGTTTGGTATTTGCTCGGTGCGCGCCGATTCCCGACCCATCTTCGCGGGTTACCATACGAATATTCAGAGTTGCCGATCCAAATGTGTGCTTTGAAATCCCTGCTTCCGCTATGCGTCGAGGAACTTAATATGGCGACGCTATTTGAAGCACTTGTTGACTTCTTCGGAGGTTCGAGATGAATTAAATTATTCCTTGTTTGTTACAAGATATTATAATTTATTCAAGAGCAAAGGCTGACTTACACTTAACAATTTACAATGCTACTACATTTAAACTTGTTGTTTTGCCCTTGCTATGACCATACTAAAATTTATAATTACGCTTGCTTACCCACTTCGTAGCTTAACTGTTTGGGAGCCATCCTTGTCCAAACAATTCCCATGAGTATTTCTGCGAGTTGACCGCCAGGCGCACAGTGAACTTTATTTGCTTAATTATAAACAATATACCCGAAGACGATTTCTCCCAGAAGCGCCGAGACCCTTTTAGAGATTGCAACAAAGGAAACTTGAAACTTCACATTTATACCCACGGCGCTCCTACCGATCGGCATCAAATGTATAGGTAATGTAAAGGTATTTCAGAAAACGGGCAAAAAAGATTGGAATTTTAATTGTTAAAACTTTCTTAAAACCCGACCGATATGTTTCAACATTCCGTTCGGTTCGGAACTATTGTTTGCCCGCACATGGCATCATTTTACGGACGCATCTATTGATTACAAATGTTAACTTAAATTTATGAATGTATCCCTTACCCTTATCCTATGTCTATTTTATACGAACTACAATTGTCGCGCACATTACAATGTGTATCTCTTTACAATTTCTAGCGGAAACGAACCCCATTGTTGCTTATATTTAATAAGTTTAATGTTTTTAAGAAAGCGCTGATTTCTAAACAGATGTCTTAACTAAAACGGCGTCGCTTAAACTAAACGGCTGTCGCCAACAGCTCATCTAGCCTTTAAGATAGATATAGGCCGTATAAGTATTCGTATTGATTCCACGGGTTGTCTTGCGTGGCAGAAAATAATGATTAAATCGAACTGTGGTGGATTGCCATCCATCGATGTGGGGACAATGAGCAACTGATTGGCTTGACCCTTCAATTGTCCGTTTAACAGCCCAGCGTAATTTTATAATGGTAGGTTGCTAAACTATTAATTGTCTTCAAAGGACAGGTACTCTTTAACGGTGTACGGTTTCAAACATAAAGAACTGCAAAGTAGACTAGTTTCTACTTAGTTTGCATAGGATTTTTTTTGGTTAAAAAGGTTTCGTTTTGAAGTTTCATGAGGCATGAAAACATATCTAGGCTGATCTTTGTCATTCAGCCTTGGATCTTAGATTTTTTCAAACTGGAGCAGAAACTTTATAGTGGCGCCCCTCTACATTTTTCTTACACGTTGAAGGCGAGCAATAATAACTGTTGATTTTCGGTTTTATTAGGACTATGTGTCCCATTTTATGGGCACAGACAATTTTATTAGGAATAAGAATTTGTCTG
The DNA here is from genome assembly GCA_025505425.1 of Graphium colonna. NCBI lineage: Eukaryota > Metazoa > Arthropoda > Insecta > Lepidoptera > Papilionidae > Graphium > Graphium colonna. Next base: position 6,213 of record JAOCPS010694059.1, on the reverse strand, counting down.
GTATTTTTTTTATATATCCTACCCTTTCTTCGCGTCTTTACATATTTTGTAATATTTAACACTTGTCAATTTACTACGTGCTTATTTTCAAGTAGCTTTTTTTTTCATGTGCTATCTAAGCTAGCTAAAATAAGTTTTTATTTTATACTCTATGGAGTAGAAAATAAATTTTTGGTTTAGTTCGATTTCGTAGTACCCTAAGAAACTGCTTAATTTGCTTATGGGCTAATCCGGCATTGGTTGCCTATAAAGGTATGCTAACCAGTGGCGTAGCTACTAAGGTGCGAAGGTATGCCGTGCACAGGGGCCCCTGAGTTCGGGGGGCCCTCGGACCCTGACAAAGTACTTAAAAGTTTTCTTTATTCTTTATTGTACACAAACAAAATAAAAGATTTAAAATAAATGTACAAAGGCGAGCTTAACCCTATATAGGGTTTTCTACCAGCTAACCCTAACTTAACGACAGTATACATGTTATTAGGACACAAAGGTAGGTGTGCACAGAAGACAAAAAAAAGTAATTGTAATTTACTTCAAGTCACTTATACATTATAAAGGAAAGAAAAGATATGAAAGTCTCGACGTTTTCTCATAAGTAGCCATTTTAGTTGCTTTTTGTACTCCGAAATGTGTCTTCCAGTGCGTGACTTGATAAATCCTGAACACTTTAGTTAGGGGCCTAGATCTTATTTTTGCACAGAGGCCCTTAGTGACCTAGCTACGCTACTGATGATAACAGACATTCTTATTTAGTCACTATATAACGAAGGGGGGGGGGGGACATAACCGATTGTTTGAATTAATCAAATGTCCCTCATGGTAGATGCAGCCATAGTGATTTTAGTGCGTACCACGCACTTTTTTTGTTCAAAATTGTCAGTTAAGTTCGTAATAGTAATAAAAAACAAATTAATTTCACGACGCCATGGTATCACTTAAATGTAAGCTTACTTTAAAGAGGAGTTGTGCTAATTGGTACGTAAACAAATAGACAACTGATTATACCACAGGAAACCATTAATGATTTTCGAAATTCGTTGCCTGTTATTCTAAATGATGGCATATCTAAAACTAAATATTTATCTTGTCTGGATGTAAAGGGTCGGATAGAAAAGGTGAAAATATTATGCAGCATTTATTTAATCTTTTTTGTTAAAAAAAATAAAAATTAAGGACAATAATAATAATTTCATATGGGATAGCGTATTTCTGTATTTATGTGACATGCTTTTATGATTCTATTATAATTTCAGATGTTTTCGTACTATTTAATCAATGATGACATTGAAGACGAAGCAACGACTCGTTTCGGGAAGCCATGTCGGCATAAAATAAAGTATGTGCTGTTGCAATTCTTTCATCCTCCCTGGTACGTTTTGTTTCCTGACTATCATTGTTATCCAATCCAAAAGCGAAAATTTATTTATAAAAATGGTTATACTACTTCTATATTGTTGTTTAATAAATTAATTACATTAGATAGAAATAAATTATTATTTGCTAATGTTTTTCAAGTAGACCTAATTTTTTTAGGGGTTTTCACTGAAGTCTGTTTCCGTTATAAACTTTTGATTTTTCCTATTGCATGTAAATGTAACTTATATAAGATGACATTTTGCCTGCTTTGTTGGATTGTGTTTGTTCATTTCTGAAGTTCAGTTTAATTAGACACATTACATTTTAAGCCTGTGCCATACTTTTACAATAACATTTATTAAATGGGTTATCCATTCATGCGCATTGACATAGATATTGTACAAATAAATGGAATTAAGATATTATTTATATTTTTCTTTAAAATATATTCCGTGTTAAATTAGCCAAATTGTATGATAACAGTTTTTTAACATATGGGACAGATTTGTTTTTGAAAATGACCGAAAATTGGTATTTTACGCAGATATATGTAAATTAATAAAAAAATAATAACAGACTATTTAATAATTCTAATAAAAAAATAATAATAACAGACAAAATAATAACAGACATAGACTTTATTTCAGAAATGAATTCAAAAAGGCAAATTAAATTAATAAACAATTATCTAACACAACAGATTGCTATTATTACTATTTTTGGTTATGTTGATTTGAGTACTTACACGAGAAACTGATTTTTAAGTAATTATTTACATTTCGCTTTATTTTTTTAATGTACAGAATATGTATTTTTAATGATATGAATATAAAAAAAAATCAATGCTATAAAGGCTGACGTCCTTTAGTCGTCCAGCAGAGAGTAGTCGAAACGCGTCTAGTCGAGCTGAATGGAATTGAGTCGCATTTTTTTCCGCATGCGTCCGTCCACAGGAAGCCCAGGCAAAACGTCCAGTTAGTTCATTCAATCAATCCAGAAAATGCAAGCAGTACCGTCGTTACCTTCTGGACCTTTACGATGTAGGGACTTTCAAAAAAAGAGCCTATTCCTTCTTTAACGGCCAGCAGTGCTCTTGAACTGCTACGCGAGATGTGGTATTGTTGTAAGTTATTAACGATATTTTAAATAATTGATACAAATACACCTCAGTGTAATTCGTTTCGCCTAAGACGACGATTTCATGTCTCTAGTACTGATTGCACAATCTGTTGGTGGATTTGTAAACTGTTATTTCACTGGCAATGAATAGTTCTTTCTTCATCACATGCACTGTGATTATTATACTTACTTTATGCTCCATTTATTTCTATAAATAAAATATAATTGTTTATAAAATTATTTAAAAACGTAGTTTTATATAGCTGCTAAGTTTTCTAGAAATAAATGATAAATAACTTACTATCATAACAAACCATTGTCATGTTTATGGCATACTAAATAAAAATTAAGGTAATATGATAGCTTGCTTTATAAACATATGTCGGCATAATCAATGTGAGAAAGTAGAAGTGAGTGAGCTAAAGTATTTTTTGTTTTTGTCGGTAGAAAACCTGGAGACGTTTAACAGAATATAAGAAGTAATTTGCTTTTTTACTTATACTACCTAATACGAGGTGTTCAAGATAAGAGATTATCAAAAAGTACTAGGTTTTTAGCCGTGTTGGACTTTGGTATGACAACATTATCATAAGTAAAAGCTGGGAGCTCGAAATAGTTCAATATAAACTTGTGATTTAGCGAGATTTATAAGAACTTCAAAGGAGTATGCCCACTTGCTTATGTTATTTAAATAGTCCTTCCTTTTTACAATTGCTTGTTCCGTATCATTGTATTATATTATCATAATTGTAAATCATTCGCATAAAGATGATAGTGGAAAGAAAGAACGTTGACTAATGGGTTTATAAAATAGAAAATAGCAGAGGTGAGAGAATACTACCCTCAGGAACGCCAATCATGACATGAACCCAATCAAAAGAATTATCTTCATGGTAAATAAACTGCAAGCGTTCAGTGAGAAAGAAGCTCAACCACAAAATAACTGAGTGTCAGATGTTTAAAGATGAACTTATTTTAAGAAGTACATCGTGATTAACCGAATTGAAAGCACTGCTAAAGTCTAGTATGCGCATGCAAGGTAAGCGTGTGCCATCAGTTACCTTGATCAAAACTGTTAAATATCTGCCAATCGAAAACCGGATTAGTAGATGTTTTACAGCCTATGAGACATATCTTCTCCGTTCTCCTTCTCATTTTAAAAACAAACAATTAATACGATATTTATAAAAATGTTGTAGGAACAATCTGGAAGTGCTCTCCTCGTATCGCATAAAAAAAACGTTTTTAAAATCAGTTCATAAGTTGCGGAGATATGTGCGAACTTTCCTTATTATTATATTTTTCTTAGAAAGCCCCATAATTTTTATAAAAAAATTATGGGGCTTTCTAAGAAAAATATAAAGAAAGTAATTATTGAAATTGGTTCATAAATGACGGAAATACACCAAAAAATTTACAAAGTCCATGTTGTTATTTTCATTTAAAAGAAAAAGTACTTAACCAATTGTATGGGACCATTCCGGAAGAATACCATATAAAAAAAAATAATTTTTAAAATCGGTTCATAAATGGCGGAGATGTGCGTGAACGTACATAAAAGAAAAACATATATACATTCATATTGAGAACCTCCTTTTCTGAATTAGGTTAAAAACTAAATTTCTACATTACACAATCAAATAACAAATAGTAATCATAGCCTACTATCAATCCTGCTTTCATAAAAAACGCGCTGATTACAAATGCATAAAATAGAAGTAGTTACTCAACATTACCTTGGACTAATAATTGATCATAGATTTCTATAGAAAAACCATAGTATCTGTAATAAGCTGATAACTATTTTGTACTAAGTTGCACTTAATTACAAATGCTTTATTAAATACTACTAAATATGTACTTAGCTCAAGCGGATTCAATAATAACGGTATTACAAGTTATGGATGGACCTTTATATGTTTTTTAGTTCGCATTTTAAATTTGAAAACAAGAATAGTGAAAACTATACTACCTAAAACATACGCGCGCAATTGACAGAAAACAGAATGGAAGTATTCAAACTTTGCAAGATCATACCCAGTCATGATAAAATAAAATACGCATTTCTTGTAGAACATTTTTTTAAAAATGAAATATCAGACACACATACACAAAATCACTACATAAAGTGCTACAAAGAATAAAATGCGTATCCTACGGACCATAAATTTTTACGGAAAAAGTACAATCCAATACCTGTTACCTACACTTATTAACTAAATCCCTGCAAAATTAAGAACATCAGTTAGTAAAAATAATATGAAGCTAAAACTAAAATCAAGATTTTATCAAATGATAAAATACAAAACATAAATAATCAGTAAAAATTTATAAAAACTACGTCTGTTGCCATTGACTACGCCTATTGTAACAAAGCCACGGAGGGTTATTCAAGTGTATCATACAATACGTATCCAAAAGAAAAATTCAGTGTATCCACATACATATTTTATAATTGAGAATGTGCGAAGCCTGCACAATTTTTTTCAAGGCTTATAGGCACTAAATTAATAAAAATTGTAACTATATTGTAAGTTAGAATAAATAAATCAAAAAACGTTTGTTACCTGCGCTAAAAATATTTTCTAATGTTTGAATTTTTTCAAATGTTTAACGACCTAGTTAATGTTTTACTTTATAATTATATCTGGAATTATATATTTACAACAATATTATCAGTTAAATAATTTTGTTACGTATTCATTAACTTAATAATAAAGGCGTAGGGGTGTGACGACCCCACCATCCACCGGTGAAACGTAAATCGTTTCGTGACAAAATTTCACCGGTGCAATCAGTTAGCATCTAGCCAAGAGGTGCTCCGTGCCTCGGCATAGGGTGCAAAGGATCGCATGTGCATATAGCCTAACCAAGCAAACGGTGCCGAATTTGGGCGTCTTCTGTTAATAGACGCCCAAAAAATTGATGATGCATGAAAGAGAAATGCGCATAGGGCTGCTACCTGGGGGCCGCCAGGGCGCGTCTGGAGATGGCGTTGGACGCGGCAGCATGTGACCTGCCAGTCGAACGCGAAGTGCTGCTCGACCACCTGACAGAACTTCGCATCCATCATCCCCGGTGTCGGCAGGGTCCTCGCGAGCCACGTTATCGGCACCCGCCACTGGTGGAGTACGCCGCATAATATGATCAAAAACGCATCGCGCGCGTACTTAAGGCCAAAAGAGGGAGAAACCGGAGGATACGCGTATCGGGCAAGGATGCACCGCTTCTTTGTTGAGCTGGAGCCTGCTTTACCTGTCGCGAAACAGAACCTGGCAGACCGAGATTGGCACATCATCCGTTCCAAAATATTCGTTGATGCCGAACTCGGACGACTACGGTGTGAGGTCATTCCGGCGCCGTCTGAGAATGCTGCAACTGAGAGTGTAGCGGCGTCTGTGGAACCTAATGTGGGTGCAAACACACATTCCACCGTTAATATACCGGCTGTGGTAGAACCGGACGACACAGGAGTGGACTCCCAAGAGTAAGAGCAAATGAGGAGCATATTGGAAAAGGCGATTTTGGAAACGCGACAGATGCCTCTCAAAGATCGCCCACGTCTCTCCCGCATACCTCTAAGCAAGCGAAGTCGCACTGTCATGGGGGCTGTCAACTCAATGCTGCAACCTATTTGAAAACCAGCCGGGACCTGTGTGATATTAATTAGTATTTAAATATTTGCATGCCAAGTCGGCGAAATATGTATGAACTATAATTTTATTGAAGATCTTCCTA
>JAOCPS010693948.1:0-10610 GCA_025505425.1 Graphium colonna | reverse complement strand
GGCCATCCGGCATCCCCAAAAGTCATGCATACTTTATTTTATGCCGACTTTTTAAAGGGCGGTGGTACTTCCCCGGGTAAGCGCGACTGCGGAAGTGCAGCAAAAGCTGTGAAAAATTTTATGCTCTACCACCTCTAAAAACCCAATGTTTATTTCCGCACAACTTGTAAAATTTCTCGATGTCTGGTTGACTGGACAGTTACAAAAGCGGAACAGACAAAAATACTTTCCCATTTGTGACAATTTCTTTTTGCAATTCCTACCATTAGATCACACTCTCCCTATATATTTATATACAGTGTAAATTCCATGTAAAGTCACTCTATTTGACGACAAACTCCCTAAAGCGTCGACATCACATGGCTTTGATTGCTTAACAGCTTGACTTCCATCATTGTATGATACACTCTTTCCATTCAACGACAACTCTCTATAACGCCATAAAATGTATAGTCCCTTTAGTGTCGTTATATAGAGTTTACACCGTATTTATTAAAATTTTCAATCTATAAACAAACACATATTTTTCATCCACTTAAGTTGATATACATTTTATTAAATTAGTTCAGGATGTTACAGTTTTTTTTTTCAATATTATCTTTTTATTTAATTAATGAATTTTAAGTTATTTGGAAATAAAAATCATTTTATCGTCATTTTTCATCTCAAATCAGAATTCATATACGAATCTCCATCTATTTATTATTTCAGTATAAATTACTAAAATAAAATGTTTTTTTATTTTCTTAAATACGTATAGACAATGTTTTTTATATAATCTGTCTATGAACAGCGCAAATAGGACTCGAGTGCTTCCTAAGGCCGGTCGCGTGCTACGACGTTACGACGCTCGACGAAATGTGACCATTTGAAAATGCCACAAAACCACCAATCAAATGATACGACAACTAATGCCATCAGCACACAATGCCATCTGATTGGTGATTTAACTAACTACGTCATTGTGACATCTGACCGTGCGTCGAAATGCCGCAAGTGCATTCTTAACCTAATATCTATTGCTATTGCAAAAGTGCAACCACTGTGCGATGGCAATCGTTTTAAGATGTTCTCGCTCACAAAAAGCAAGGAGCTACTCCAATTTACAACCGTCTCTGTGTACGTCAGTATAACGGTACTATCAGTGTTGAGAGGTTGGCGAAGCTGCTAAGACATTGGCTGTGGCGTCACAGGTCGTGGGTTCGATTCCCACGTGGAGCAAATATTTGTACGACCTACAAATAGCGGTTTCGGATCTGTTTTTTCTATTGTTGTTCTCTTTAAAGTCTTTAAATAAAGATAGCGTTTTTTAAAGAAAAAAATATAACTTTGCAAATTTTGAAAAGGTGTAATTGAGTTTGCATTAATAATTTTTAAAGGAATTTTGGCAATTATTTATTACAACAATACGATCAATAACAACATCTTTTTCGGAGACACCGCCTCGGTAGCCTAGTGGTATGGGTTCTTGCTTTGTAAACTGGAGGTCGTGGGTTCGATTCCCATGAGGAAACAATTGCTTTGTTTTGTTGTTTCTTGGTTGAATTGGGGCAATGCGCCTGAGACGAAAGCATGCATCGGATGGACATCTAAAAAGTCAGTCTTGCGCCTGATCTCTCTCCGGTCCTGTCGCATAACCGTCCCATCGGGCTTTGAAAGTTAAGAAACAGAGAGTGCATCTATGTCTGCGCGTACATTTGTGCACTATAATATCTCCTACGCAGTTGGCTAAACTCTCGGCATTTACGACTCTATCTAGGACTTTATTTTCGGAGTTAGTCTTTATCACGGAAAACATTACGTATGTATGAGTTATCATATCTCATTTACGTTCATTCCAAACTCACTGTTAACTTTCGTAAATGACAAATAGTTAAAAGTAATTGTTTCTTTTTATGTTTTCACATTTAACTTCAGCTCATCACTCAGCCGGTGTTGCCAACGTGAAAATCTTACTTACACAAATTGCCAACCATTACAATCCTTTTGCTCGTTACGAACATTTATAGCCTCTCTTGTTATTCTGCGGTTAGAGTATTGTAACATTTGTTTAGTAAACGATTGAAACTTAGACGCAATTTATCTTATTAAAAATATAAATAGTTACTTGTTTTGTTTAAACTTAAAAACTACTTTAATTGTCTATTTTCTGTGGTTATTATCTCTAATGTTTCTGGACGGTTAGCGTAAGTTTATAAAAACTCCGAAAAATCAAAAGAATAAGTCTCTAATTCGTATATTATTCTGTGTATGAAAATCTTATTGTCATCTCACATGGCGTCTCTATTCAATTTGACAGATATTCTGCTACATTTCCATAACGACTTAAAATATTTTAAGGCCGGTGATAACACGGGGACAGCTTTCATTAAACAAAAATATGCATATTTTTAATCAAAGTTTATGAAACGCTCGTTAATTGACTGGCAAAGACTGCGTTAAGGTTTTATAGTAGTACCTTTTTGTTAGGTGGTACAATAAAGATTAAACCATGAAAATATGTACTTAAAAGAGCATTACTCGAACATTGTCTTTTTTGAACTAAAACTTCTTTCTATGAAACGAAACTAAGTTGTGTCCCTTGTAGTGACACGTCACGCATCAGACACTAGGAGAAAGAGGCAGCAATGCTTATGTAAACTATATGATTTTATTTACCCTTTCTAAAGTCCTTTACATTTCATTATTAATTTGCAAATCGTAAGATAACAGGCCTATTCTGACGGAAAATTACAAAAACCTACTTCAAACGCCTTAAAGGAGTACCGTCGAGATTGATTTAAAAAACAAACTACTTTCAAAGAAATATACTCTCAAATAAATTAAGAGTTTTTAAAATCGATTGATAACTGACGGAGATACACACGAACATACATAAAACCATAGAAACATTCGAATTGAGAACCTTCCTCCTTTTTTTAAGTCGGTTAAAAGATTAAAATTACCAAAAAAGTTTGACATCTAACTCATTCTGTACTCTCGCACCTCTATTTTAATTCGGTTTATTCATGTTGTTGGAAGAGGAGAGATAAATTTTAAAGAAAATTTCTTTTTAACTTAAATGTAGGCTTATACTATATCTTAGAGCGTGGAATAGTTGTAAAATTTACGACGTTTACCATAGAACAACACGTTTACAAGCTGCAGTAGGTACCTCCATAACAGAACGCTGCATCGATTAATAGTTGCCGCTAGTTAGTCTGTGTTTGCCAATTTACAATACTGGGATGCTGGGAATCATTAATCACTCGGTATTAGAATTGCGGTGCTTCGAGAACAATCCATTGACAGGGGCGGATTAAGCGCCCTTTTGTGGACACAGATAGATGGACGACAAATATCTATAGCAATCGATTTCTATCTATTCGAAATGAACAATAGTTTAATAATGTTTTAAATTGATTTATTACTTTAATGCCTTGTTTAAAAAAATACTTTTTGACTAGTACTACGTTATTAGCCAAAACATTAGCTATTTCGGTTAGTTTTGCTTACGATAATATCCTGATTGGTGAATCGCCTACGATATTAAAGGCACTCTGTAATCGATTGTCATCATATTTATGAAATTAAGGTACATAGTTTTAGCCCAAATTTACCAATAAATGATTTAAGTGTGGCGGCTGTAATCATTATTAGTGCGTATGCAAGCTTTTATGGAAATTGGTTCAGTAAATTGTGAAAGCGTTTCAAATAAACAAACAGACTTTCTATCGCATTAATAATTTCAGATGAGATAGTACACTTTCACCGTATTATTGGATAGACGTAATTTATACGAAAAAAATTAAAGGACAATGCCCATTTCATATGGAATAGCGTACCAAGTTGCATCAAGTATTCAAACTTTTTTTCATCTACAAATGCATTCCACGTCTCTATGACAAATTGTGTAAACGTCATGTAGGTAAAGTAAAACTCATGCTTTTTTAAATTAAATTCCCGCTTTAAAAATTCATGAAGCGTAACGTCGTTAACAAATATAATAATTACTATATAATTTTTATCTCGATACATGAGATTTTTTAGTACCGTTTTTTACTTTTAAGGCAGTATCCTTCCTACCTACTTTTGGTATTATATATCGACTTGGACCATCGTTGTATTAAGATGATGTCAAAATTCACTCATTGAACATTTTTTTGAAACACGTTTATTTTACAGAAAATTACAAAAACCGATATCAAACGCCTTAAAGTTATACTATCGTAACATATCTTTTCCGTTATCTTGATTTTAAAAACAAACCACTTATAGGTTTTTGTATAAGAAGTTTGTAGCACCATTGTGGAAGTGTACTCTATCAAACTAAGAAATATTTTGCAAATCAGTTCATTAGTTGCAGAGATATGTGCGAAGATTCCTAAATTTTGTTATTTTCATTTAAAAAACAAATTTTTATTTCGTATAAAATAGGAATTTTTGAAATTGGTCCATAAATGACGGAAATACGCGCAAAAATACATATAATCAATTTTGTTATTTTGATTTAAAAGAAAAAGTACTAAACAGATTTTTCTGAAAATTTGTAGGAATCGGAAGAATATCCTATAAGATGAAAAAAATTTTAAAAATCTGTCTATATATGGCGGAGACATGCGCAAAAGTACTTACATAAAAAAAACATGTAAACATTCGAATTGAGAACTCTCCTCCTTTTTTGAAGTCGGTTTAAATACTGCAGACACTATAGAGATATACATCAACAAAACATACCACAAATAAAATACGCATCACTTATAAAATACTTGCCCAAATATTGTCGATGCGTTCACTTGGGACAATATTCGGTGGCTTCCTTTATGGCTATTCAAACAATATGACGCCATTACGGCGTTGTCTCGGTGAATTATGTCCATACCCCGGGTTATCTGAATTCTCCCCGGGGTACAACTATTGTTCCCCGACGATTTTGACCCGGACATTCGTCCTGTTTTCCCAGGGCGGTTCTCCCCCACAAATGTGCCGGATTGCAGCTGTAATTATAATTGATTCTCTCTCTATTTAATACAATTGAAATAATTTTGGATGCGTCCGTTTATTTCCTAACAAAATTGAGGGTAGACTATGAATAGATTAATTAAGTTTCATTTTGTGGGTTGCACCAAATCGCTTCTATAACAACTTTATGGAACTATAGGTATGTTAAAATTTGTGATTGATATTAAATATAATAAAATGCAACGGGACTGATATATACAGTAACTGGTGAGCCACCTTCAATAATTTACGACGTTATATGTGGGGAGCAAATATGAAGAATAAACACTGAATAATCATAATCTAAAGTAAAAAAATTATTACGCACTTCATGTTCATCCAAGCGGACACAGCGTGGCCGGAGTGGCGGGTAAGTCGATGGCGTGCAGCGTTCTCAGCTGTGTAGGCACCGCATACCGCCACACATCATACATATAATGTGCAACAATAGGACATGTTGTAAATATATATGTAATCAAATATGGGGCATAATTTTAGCCCAAAATTATGCCCCATAATTGATTACATAAATGTGACGACAATCGAGTACCAAGTGATTCTTTAATATCGTTGGTTACTGAGTCTGTTCCACATGGTTTTACCCGCTTAATTTCTTCCCGTTTTTACAACATGTCCTATTGATGCACCGTTCCTATTGATCAAGGCGTAATAATATATATAAAGCCTTTGTTGATAAATACGTTAAAAACACTAATATAATTTTTCAATTTGGACCACTAGTTACTGAGATTATCACGTTCAATCGAACAAATAAAGTTACAGAGTTGGTAGAGCATAAAACCTTCTAACAGCCTTTGCTGCACTCCCACGGCCGCCCAGGGAAGTACCATCGCCCTATATAAAGTTGGATTAAAACAAAGTATGCATGACATTTGTGGATGCTGGATGGCCATGTCTTTTTCCACTCCTATCCCCTCCAAATCTCGAACCATCTTATCCAATATACCAATTCTATCCAATTTCTCAGGTTGACAAATCACTCACGACTCTTCGGATGTCGTGTGTATCCATGGGTGACGGGTTCGCTTAACATCAGGTGAACCGTCTGCTCGTTTGTCTTCCTTTTCATAAAAAAAACAAATTCCTCTGCTTCATAATATTAGTATAGGTAGATGTATGGATTAAACCCCTGTAAACTTTCGCTCACATATTTGCTTGCAGGTTGTTAGGGGATTTTTTCGCGGAATAATATTAATTAGCATTAAACGGTCTTATAGAATTGTATAGAATGGACTTCCGCAAAGTAACGCCTGATTCTGTTAATTACCCTTAAACTGTAAAATCCAGACCATATTTTAAATGGAAAATATATCTTTTACTACTGACCTCAGATTATGGTGTAATGATCTGTTTATTACAAACACGCGTTATTTCTTAGAACGGGATTAATATCGGTACGACAGCCTAGATCTAGATAGTATTCTTGATTAAGTGCATTTGTATGATACTGGTTTGTACCCGTGGCTACGCTGGCTTCAATGTGGATTTTGTCAAAAATTTTGCGAGATACTTTTAGATTACTTCACCTTTTTAACGTCTTGAAAAAAGGAGGTGGTTCTGAATTCGGGTGTTTTTGTTTTTTTTGTATGATTTGTGAAACGATTTTAATATTTTTATTTTCTGAAGGAATATACTTTTGAAATTGTGTTGTTCTTGTTTTCGCCATCAAAATGTTCTGTAGTTTGGAGACATTTTCTGATGGTAAACTATATGTAAAACCTTTTTAAAAACAAACAAAATGTTTCGATAAATTTAGAAAAATCTAATCAGTAGTTTGTTTTTGAATTAAAATAATGTCAGTAACGTGTATCGAATGTACAGTTTTGAGATATTTGAAGTCGGTTTTTTTATTACTTTTCTGTATTCAGCGCATCTTCTTTCAATATATACGCATGTATAAACCAAGTTATGGGGATCGATTGAATAATTATGATTTGAAACTGTTTCAAATTTAAAAACAAAAAAGCTCATTTTCGAAATTCTTCTTCTATACAAAAATATATACAAATATATACCTGTTCGTTTGTCTCACTTATTTTTCTATTTGTGTGTATGTTAATATTATAATTACTTATAGGTAATCTGATAATGGAGCTGGAAGGTGGGCATAGGATTTTTCCAATTAAACGAGGCAAACCCATCGAGTTTGGGCTCGTTTAATTCGTCTTGAAGAGAACTATACGCCTCATAAAAGTTTGTTTAAAAAGATGTTTTTGAAGTTATACTTCTTTTGGCGCATTACACACTGGGAAAACGATGAGAGTAAATTTTTACAGTGCGCGCACACACCGACACAAAAACTGACAGTGTGAAGTTAGCTAGAGGGTAAATTTTTAGGATGCGCGCGCACACATCATGTCATTTGTCATCGAGTCTGTGATATTGAAGTATAACTTATTACGTGTGTACATAAGTACACACACACTTTTTTTCAGTTTATTAAAAAGGATTGGCTTGACGTATAATATGAAATGCAATTTGACCGCGATGACTGAACGTTGGAAATTGATTAACTTTTGTGGCCGAACGAGGTCGAGTGTATTGAAGTTTAGAATTCAATTAGCGGGTCGGTTTTAATTGAAAACCCGCCCCCGTATCTGGAAGGCGATTGTCAAATATTTGACGTTTAAATTTGAACCTAAATACTCTTTGGAGATCAAAACAAACATGGAATATGGGGTTTTAATTCAAATTATTTTCAACCCTGAGTTTGTGTTCGATTATTTAATATCGGAAACTGGTATAAAAAATTTATTATTTTGTTAGAAATAAATAGTGATTACTTGAAAAAAATTAAGTGGTTATAATTTGTACAATAATAATTTGTTTTGATATTTTTTAATTATTATGTAGTATTCACAATGTAGTATTCACATTCAAGACAGTACTATAAGTATTTCCGAGACATGGTTTGCCGTTATATTGATTTTAAAAACAAACTATGGACACGTTTTTTATAAAAAAAATAATGTCTAAAGCTCACACTTTCAGATAAAGAAAGAATTTTTTGAATCGGTTCAAAAATGACGGAGTTATGTGCGGTTATACCAAATTTAAACATTGGAATCAAAAACCTCTTCTTTTTTGAAGTGGGTTATAACCATAAAAACTAATAAACAACGAAATTTCAATATTATTAACATCACAATTGGAATAATCTTGACATGATAGTAAACAAAGAAAACAACTACACGTTGTTAAACACAAATGTAAATTTGTTTGAGTTACGCGGTGTGTACATTAGAATGAAAACTTAATAACTTAGCGCAATCGACGTACAAAGTATTATTTAAATAAAGAAAAAAAAGCTTCTAAAATATTTTTTTATGGTGATCTATTTATTGACTACATAAATATTAAATACAAATTACTTTTATCATATAACACAGAATTGGATGTCATTAATAAAACGGCAATAGTTATGAGTGGAATATTTTATTCATAAGATAATTTTTAAAGAAAATCACAAAACTCTAAAAAAACAAACTTTATACACTTTAAAACTGCACTTTCGAGGCATTGTTTTCTATTATTTTAATGTAAAAACTACGTAACAAAATAATGAATCGATGTTTCTTTTTTTTAACTTTACGGTACCGTTCTGGAAGTATCCTATCAGATAAAAAGAATTTTTAAAATCGTTTCATTAGTTGCGAAAATACGCGCAAGGAATGAAGATATTTAAAAATAGAAACATACGAACTGAGAACTTGCTTTGTGAAGTAGGTAAATAAATAACGTATAATGTGAATTATGGGAAGGAGAGGAATACCAAAAAGAAGTTATATAGACCAATTGAAGGAGAAACTGAGGGTAGTGTCGTACCAGGATGTCAAGGAGAGGGCGCTGGAGTGAGAGGAGTGGAAGATACCCCAACGACAAGGGGTTCCCCCTTAGATCAAAGAAGAAGAATGTGTATTAATAAAAATAATATATTATCTATAAAAAATTAAAACTTATTTGTTATTCTCTGATATGGACACATTTAAAAACAAAGATCTGATCTAAAAATACTCCAACTACTTTTGTATTGAAGTGGCACAAGGCCCATACATTTTATCACACAAAAGTCCCCATCAATGGGCCTAATGGCGTGTAGCCGCCATTTTGTTTGGACCCCTATGGAACCCCTTCGTAAGCACAGACGTTTTAACAACCGTGTATTTAGGACAGGGGAAAAACACGTCGGTCCGCTCATCTCTCTTTACATTATCAATTAGTTCGGCCTTGCGCTTCATTCAAGCAGCTTGGACCAAATGTACATCTTTTTTTTATTTTTCAAGCGACTTTGTACATGTGTTAACTGATTTCTCCGCAAGTTACGATTAAAAATATTTTTTTTATGATATAGTTACAAGGTCGATCCTCAGTCCTACAGTTTCTATTCTAAATTAATATAACTAAAAAAATTGTTCCACGAACGTTCGCTCCTAAAAGTTTCGCTTTTTTTATAGTAAATTATTTTTTTTAAACAAACACCCAGATCCGAACCAATTACCTGTAGGCCATACAAATAATTGTTTTGAATGGAATATAACTCACGGCTGGTGACGCTGTAGATAAGAGCTTAGCAACTGTTGTAGTGGAGCATCAAGACCAGCCCCGGATTTACACTATGGGCACGCGGGGCTTGTTCCCAGGGCGCACAATTTGAACCGTCTGAAAATACAATAACGTGGATGATTTAAGTAATAAAGACATTTAATGGTCAGCATCATATCATAGTAAATACTTTTAATGTTATCCTGGGCGATAAATATTGATTTATGTAAAAAAAACATAACTCGAGGGAAAATCGTTGGTTATCGCTGATTTTGATTTTAACTAACAAGACAATCCCTGGATGATCCATTTAAAATTACTAGTTTTCGGACCTCGAGCCTTTATGATAAATTCGGACTTTCTCAAGCATATTGCAAATATACGAAATCATCTTCCTACCCGTAAAACTTATGTATAATAACTATTATTTACCCAAAATTGCAAAACCGACTGAAAGTACTTATTTTTGATTTGAAAAAGAAACTGCAACACCGATTTTTTGAAAGTTATATTGTCAAAAAAGCATTTTTTTATGGGGCGGCAATTTTATAGTGTCAGAGGCGGCACTAAGACTAAATTTGGTCCTGATCAAGATGTAAGTGACAAATGGCTTCCCTTCTCTAAAATTATTCGAAGTATAATTAAGTATTAGTTTAAGTTAGCTCAAAGAGAACAGACGAAATTTGTGAAAATTAACGCGAACGTTCAAGTTGCGGTTGTAACTCGTGTACTTTGAACTAACATATGACTATTAGCATTTGGTATGCTTGCTGTTCATTAATTTAGTCAAGTAAACTAAAGTAAGGAGTGAATGTGTATTTTTTTTCAATTTTTCGTTTTGGATTTATCTAAGACATGGATATATCTTACAGCATAATAACTTAAGATTTTAAAATTTAATAATGTTTGCCAAGTGGTTGGGTGTATTATATCTACTGGGCTGCAGTACAAAAAGTTAATTGCAATGTAATGAATAAATAGTATAATAATACAACACCTGAGGCGGCTGGGACTCCGTGACGGTCTGCTTCTGGCTCAAATGCAGAAAGCGGTGCTCCTCGATACCG
>JAOCPS010693839.1:0-10610 GCA_025505425.1 Graphium colonna | reverse complement strand
ATATGTCGGTTAATTAATTATATATTAATTTGTAACTACCGTGGTTAAAATGTTTTGCGGCTAATGTTTGCATTCCTGTACGTTGTTTATATTTTTTATTGATATCAATATTTGAATAATATTGTGTTCGTATTAGATTTAACATTGGTTAGTTATTGATAAATATTTGCCTTTCTAATTTATTAAGGGATATAACACCTTAAAGAAATACCTATAAAGGCCATACTTGTCCATGATGAAATGAGAGAGGTAATTTCATCATGCCAGTGTTGCGTAATTTGACCAAGCAATGGAATAAAATTATTCGTAGGTTCATAATAATGGCGGACAATAGTTTTTCATACGGAAATTTATTACAAAATTTAATTATCAAACGTCAAAAAAGCAATACAAACTTCCGGTATACACTTCTTCATCAAGCAATGTTTTTAATTAACAATTAAATTGGTAATAGGGATGTTTAATACAAATTAAATTAATTCTATACATTAAACGTCCTATATCGGTATAAAAATTATTGAGAAACTTTTTTTATGGAAAGGAAGACAAACGAGTAGACGGCTCACCTGATGGTAAGTGAACCCGTCGCCCATGGAAACACGCAACATACGGAGAATAAGTAGTAGAAATTGGATACAATGGGTTTTTTGGATAGGATGGGTCGAAATTAAGGATTTGGAGGGGATAGGAGTGGGAAAAGAAGAGGGTAGACATGGCCATTCTGCATCCCCGAAAGTCATGCAAACTTTATTTTATACCGACTTTATAAAGGGTGGTGGTACTTCCCCAGACGAGAGTGGCCGTAAAAGTGCAGCAAAAGCTGTGAAAGGATGTTATGCTCTACCACCTCTAAAACTTTGAAGTAAGTTTTGATTTTTTGTTTTTTTTTTTTGGATTGTGAAATATATTTTATCGTGAAAGCTTTATAAAATATATTTTATTAAAAGAAAAGAAAATTGTCTTTCACTTCCTTTAGAGGTGTCACTTCATTATTAACTTTGAGTTCCGTCGTTTAATTACTAACTATACGAGCTCCACAAACATTTTGTTAATTTGTTTAGAATTGTCGCATTATTGAATAGAGACGATTTCAATTTAAAACTTTATAACAAAATCGATTTATTTTTTGGTATAAGTAAAACGAGATATAAAAAAAATATGTTATGCATCTGTCACTTTAAAATTCCAAGGACAGTCCCCATTTTTAGAGACTAACTACACTTATTATAATATCTCGTATAGAAGTTCTTTTAGTAAAAATAACCAGGTTTCGGAGATATTTCACAAAATCGAAAGATCGTTTCATAGAAAATAGTTTTTATTGCATTAGTCTGTGACCGATTGGGTAAGTCATGTATGTAAGGAAAAAATCATACTTTTGTACTTTAAATTGAATTCCATGTTCAAAATCTCATGAAGCATAATGTAATAATGAATTTTAGAAATAATTACTATTTTATAAATGATCTTGATGCATGAGAATTTTTGGCATCACTTTTGGGCATTGCCCTGTACTGTGAATTCAGTGCCTGAATAATTTTAAATGTATTTAATTATCATGTATGTATTAAAATTTTGAAAGTAGAAATTCGAAATAACTCTTGATACTTTTAACTTAAAATTTGCTTTAAATAAGGCTCTGATGTTTATTTTGGTAAGTGGCACTGAGCGCTGCTATGCACAAAGCATTACTGGATCAAGGCGATCCACGGCTGGTTTTGCTGATTAAACTGCCCACTTCCTTCGCACAATTGCAATTTTGCTGTCTCCATATTGTTCTTGTATTTCATTTAAATCGGAATAACTCCTGTTTTATTTACTTTTGATAGTATCTGAAGTTGATTTTCTTAAAAACGCTAGTTTTCTCTCTACATGTCTTTTTATCGAAAGAGGACATGTAGATTGAAGATCACGTTACTTTTAATCGACTTCAAAAAAGGAGGCGGGTTCTCAATTCGAATTTTTTTTTACGTATGTTCACGCATATCTCCTTCATTTTTAAACCTTCCGGAATGGTCCTGTTAAATTTTCAAAAAAAATCGGTTCAGTTGTTTTTCTTTTAAATCAAAATAATAAAATTGTTTCTATATATGATTGCGTTTACCTATCTCCGTTATTTAGGAAATCAAACATTATTTTTTATATAATAGAATATTCTTCGTAGATAGATCCATAGCATTTTCAAAAAATCAGTTCATTGCTTTTTTTTATAAGAAAATTTAGGAATGAATAAAAATTTAGAAGCTTTATTTTTTTCACATTGAACATCCCGAACGTCTTGCTATCAATGTACCGTACGAGGTACGTATACGTATCGTACGAGGAAAGGCTTAAGAATATGACGATAGTTTAATTTTTAAAATTACTAATTTTTTTTATTTTCTGCAATAATTATTTTTGTTTTTTAAAATTATAAGCAAACATATATTTGATTTCAGGAAACGAGTAGAAGTAAAATAGGGAAATCTAAATCTTTACAATGATACATGATATGCATGTATCATTGTAAAGCGACATCAGTCGGATATGTAAGGAGTAATTTTTAAAACAAATTTATATCCCCCTCCCTAAAAAAAAACAAAAAAACCGATTTCGAACGTCTAAGAAGTGTTATGACATATTATTTTCGTTATTTAAATTTTGAAAACAAACTGCTAAACCCATTCTGAAAGCTTTAAGGAATTAATATAAGTGTATGTCTTTAGATAAGAAAGCACTTTCAAGTCGGTTCATAAATGACGGAGATATACGTGGACGTACCTAAAAAAGAAACATATGAATAAAGAACCTCCGTCTTTTTGGAAGTCAGCTAAAAGAGTCCAGTAATATATAGGGTCAATAGTATATAATAAGTAAATATATACATTACTTTCTATTATAACATAGATAGGAAGTATTATTCAGATACGGAAAACGGAAAGCATTACTATATTTATTCAGTTTAATTACCAAGAATCCGTTTGAAACGTAACTCGATCGCATTTATGTAATTTTATTCCATAATCGAATTGGTGTTGTAGGCAGTGAACTAGTTATTGTCCGTAATTTTTTGCGTACGCATTTTTTTCTTAAAATGACCACGCGTTCAACCTTGAAGCATTTGAATGTGGATCTAAAGCGGAAATAGAAATGTGTCTGTTCAGAAATAACAGAGGTTTTTGTTGCGATATGACCAACTACTTTAGTAATAAATGGGAGACATAATTAGGAGTGGTTTAGGGCTTAACATTTTTTAAATTAATAATTATAATAGCTTAATATTTATTATATAAAAATCTAGTGTCACTGTGTCAGTGGTCGTTCTCCTCCGAAACAGCATAACTGAGTTCATTTATTTTTTACGTCTATTCGGTATGAGAATACAAAGAGAATTTTACATCCTCCCATTATCCATTTTTAGTAGCGGTGTAAGTATTTTTGTATGCACTTATTTTTTTTGTGATTTTTTTATATTTATATCAGATAAATGTTGCCGCGTTTAGCTAGTGATATTATATATTTTTTTTTATCTAAAGGAAGACAAACGAGCAAACGGTTCACCTGATGGTAAGTGATCCCGTCGCCAATGAACACACGGAACTGGGAAATTGGACACAATTGGTTTATTGGATAGGATGGGTCGGGATTAAGGATTTGGATAGGATAGGAGTGGGAAAAGAAAAGGGTAGACCCGAAGGGTAGACGAGCGTGGCCTTAAAAGCGCAGCAAAAGCTGTGAAAGGATGTTATGCTCTAACTGAATTAAGGACTTAAATTCCATTATAATAGTTTCTTAATGAGAGAGTTTCTCATGCTTTTTGGTAAAAAAGGGTTATGAGTTACAGGCGAAAGATGTGTAATATGCAATTACTCTTTTTAATTCAAATTGTGTAGAGCAGATCTGATATCAAATTTATGTGCTTTTTGTTCATTTAAATTATTCTCAACAGCCCCAGAAGTTATGGAATAGATTATTTAAGATAATATTTGAAAATATCAATCTGCTTTGAGCAAATGTACTAATCAATGCTCAATCTTGTCATGAGGTTTTTGCTCAGTAGACAGATAGGAAACATCTTCAATAAACAAATAACGCAGAGCCACAATTGCCAAAGAATTATATATAATTAAATAAAATTATAGTAGAATCTATTATATACATGGAAATGAGATCACAACTGTAGTGTCAAATATTTCCGAAATTAAATAATATATGGCAATCATGCAAATTTGTTTATGTAATTTTAATTTTAAACAAATGGAAATCGCTGCCAGTTTTTTCTCTCTATCTTGTAATGTCTATCTATATAGTAACTAGTCATAATTCTTATCTCTATAATTATATAGTCTTTGCAGAACATTTCTTTTTCATTGTCATAATAAATAATGTTATAGTTATTTTAAAACGGCCGTTGTACCAATTTACTGGTTCCAGTATTTATTTTTTAAGGGCATGTTCCACAAATTTGTTATTATTCTTTCAAAATAATCTATTCTAATATTATAAACAAAACTGCAGCATTTGTATGTTTGTGTTGTTGTGCATGCTAATCTTAGAAATTACTGGTCCAAATTGAAAACTTCTTTTAATATTGGATAGCCCATTTATCGAGAAAGACTTTAGGCTACATAACATCACCCTAAGATCATTTGGAGCGGAGAATCAATGGAAGATGTTACAAAAACGGAAAAAAATTATGTGGGTTCAATGTAAAAAGTTTTAGTATTTTATACTGGATAAGTTTACAAACATCAGGAAATTGTTACTCAACAAAAAAATTGATGAAACTGGAATTTCTGATTTAAATACATGACATTTGCAGAAAAAATGGAAATTCTTAAAGATTTTGTACTTACTTTCATGCTTCTTTGTAAATTTATTACTCTGCTTTCATAATAAAAGTACAATTTTTTTTGTAATCATTTAATGTCACTAAGAAATTTTCAGACGTCAGAAGGACATTTAATAATTTACAATGTGGAGGCACAGAGCGACCAAACAGCATACAATCAATCAGATCCTCCCACCGCCAGCTTACGGAGGGATTCTGCAGAATTGTTTGTTAAGGAAACAATACCATCATTAAAAATTACTGTGGTAAGATGTAACTGTTCTCTAAAGTAACTATTTGTCAACGACATACCTTAAGAGTATTGAACACTTTCTTTCTTTTTTTTGATTTTCTATATACTCAATAATTTTTATCTTCACACTTTCATTACCTTAGTACAGTCAACACAAAAAATCTTTGCATGATTATATTTCTCTTTCTTCATCCAATCCATTCTTCTCAGGAATGACCAATCGTTTGGAAGCCAGAATGCTAGAATAGAAGTACTTTATTATTCTTATATACAGGATGATTGATGTCAACTACAATGTTAAAGGAGACTAGGTTGACAATTGTCATCATATTTATGTAATAAAATTAGGGTCATATTTTTAGACCCAATTTTCAAATAAAAAGATGAAGCGAGATACCGGCAGCGAACCGATGGCCAGTTGGCCCAGTTCATTGACCCAAAAAATGGGCTGCTCGCGTCGTGTTCGGTTTCGTAAAAAATTACTCAACTTTCGATTAAGTTCACTCAGTAGTCAATTAATTTTTACTTTTAATATTACATTTATTCGCTCGGAAACCCCCTTTCCGTGTCCACTACGATGAACATAAATTGTGTAATAATTTATCAATCTTTAGACTATGTATATGCAGTATTAAATTAATATTGACTTTTAATTATATTGTAATTTTTCGTATATGATTTCCACTCACTCACTAGTCACCCTGTATTTTGTACATATACTGTACTGTATAAAACCATTGTATTATAGGTATATAATTAATTTATTACTAAATTATTATAATGATATTATATTTTCTCTCGTTTCTTCCTATATGTGTACACATATAAAAGCTTCTCAGTACCACTCGATTGGTAATAACTTTGATAGCATTAAGGCTGCCTTTGTGCTGAGTTTTATACATAAAGTTTAAAATAAATATGATAATGTGTTCTTTTTCCATAAAATTAAGAGTATTCAATCATACCATTGTAACAAAGCTCTCATATCATTTATTTTAAACTGTTTTTCTTTAGTAGTTTGATAATGATGGTTTGGTTAATTTAAATTAGTCATGGGCTTTTTCCAGAAAAACAATACAGCTGTTTCTGACCTTTAAGTTTGTGACATGAAAATAATATATTAATGACAATATCTGAATTATTTCAGTTCAAAGAAGTGCTGGTATGGGACGGGCAAATTACTCGATTGTGTTGTATATCAGGCACTGAGATCTTGGTGTGCACAACTCGAGCTCACTTACTCCGTTACCGATGGGATGGTACACAGAACAGGGATTACTGCTTAGATCTAGGACGAATTCCCTTCTCAATAAATCAACAGGTGTCTAAAGGTATATAGTAATGATGATGTCTGTTTATCCATGTATATGTTTAGTTTAATCCATTTAAGACTAGGCTAACTTATTTTTTGTTTGCAATGTCACAAGAATATGAACATAGTATTAATATAAAATATACACATAACTTATCTTACATTCAAATACTGAATCACCATTTTGCTAACTATATATACTTGAAGCTTGATCATTAAAACCCGTTTATTTGTTATATAAAATCAAAAGTTAAAGACAATCCTTTTTAAGAATTTACAAACATCTCAAACAACATAGACTGTCCTTAAAATAACAGGCAGAAATAACAATTTTTTTTAATTTTTTACACATTAAAATATTAAAGCATATAAAAGTAACTGAAAACAATTAAACAATGTAGAAATTAGGTAAACAAGGTTAAGTGTTAACAAAAGAAGTCATTCTTGTAGTTTGAAGGGGCTCCAATAAATTTTAAAATGCTTGAGTGCATTAAAGAAACCGGAGCTGGGCAGATATTTATTTGAATGATGAATAAATTTAATTGATTAGTTATTTAATTATTAATTGAGTCATATACAAGACAATACAATAATCTCAATAACGCTGATATAATTTTTGATTAATATAAACGGATTTTCAAAAATTATTCATAGACAATATCCTTGTATAATTTTTTTCGTGAATGAATTATTATATTATATATATATATTCATTTTTAAATGATAAAGTAAGCATCAGGAATGTACAATATAAATATTTGAAGCTATTTAAAATATTAATGAGATATATATCGTTTCTGCACAAAAGGTACATAGAAATAAAATACTGTATGACTAAATCAACATTTGAAATTGAAAAATAAAAATAAATAGTTTTAGTATAAATTTTATTAAATTACTTTTAATACTTTGATAGTATGTTTTGATTTTATCTTAGTTTCCTAAAAGTACAACATATATAAGCTGTTTAAAATATGAACAAATTAATATATTCTTTTACAAAGTAATAAATAAATAATTTCTCATTGAAATTTTGATTGTTTTAACTAGCCTGTTTATAAGCAACTATCAAATGTTTAATTGCGAATGTGCATTTAAATTTGGATCGCATTTCGGCAAACTAAAACTGAAAATTTAAATTGATAAAGAATGTTTCTAGGACACATTAAGTCTGGTATTCCCCTTTTATACTTCTTTGTTCTTTTTCCTTATTCTTTATACCATGTCTCCTATATTTTTATACATTGACAATAGTAGTAAGGAAAAAAAAAATATGTAATAAGCATGTCTAATTATAAAAATTAAACATTTTTTAAACTGCCTAAATAGCAAATTTAGTCAAATTACTAGCTTTAAATTGTTCTAGCCAGACCACAGCTTTGACCTTTTGGATGAAACCCAGACTTAAATTGGTTAGTAGCATATGAAATTTAAAAATATTTGACAATAATAAAGAAATTGACATAAAAATAACAGTGAAACATTTTAGCCCGTGATTTGTTTGTAAGCGACAGTTTGCGAATAAATATTTCTCTTAATTTCCTATGTATTGTTTAGCGCAGTCCAAACTAGTTTTGGAACCAGATTTAAACAGTAGTAGTTAATCACAATTATTTGAGCACATTGGAGTAGCCTAATTGAATTTTATTTTCCAGCCGAACCCATCCTTGAAGATAACACACATGTAAATGATATAGAGTATTCTCCGCTAGTTTGTGGCTTCGGGATAACCCTCAATGATGGCCGGGCAGCCTACCTTACCGCACCTAACCTCAAATTTGATCCAAATGTAAGCTTTTAACACAACCTTGCAGTACATTTGTAAATTCCTCTTATGGTGATCACTGACGAGACAACGAGTTAATTTTGCATATTAGCCACAGTTCTTCATACATTTAAGGTCTTATTTTGAATAGCTCGAGCACAATTCCCTGCTACTACGTCCATATGGACGTTTCGTCAATGATCACCATTAGGGTAAATTCCAATATTCGCTGCTTGTAGCTGTAGTCTTGCAGAGTGAAGTAGCAATAAAAGCTACAAGCACGGTCTCTGACTAGTGCTACAATGTTGTTTTTTGCAGTGCAGTTTACTTGCAGCGTGTTTTGGTATCTACCCTTAATGTATATTGTATGTGCATATTGTGGCATATATATAATATTTTAATGGAGAAAAGTGAATCTGAAAGTTTATTCTTTAAAATAAAACAGAATTTTGTAGATCGGTTCATAAATAATAAATACTCAAGCCAATAGACAACAAAAAGAAATTAACAACGTTTTGTTTTTTGAAGTGTGTTAAAATTCAATATTAGGGCCTTAAAACAATGCCCTTTAAAATATGACTTTTTCATAGTCCGGGTGAAAAGTCAATTATCTTCGCAAATAGAATGTCCAAAACTTATAAGCATAAAAGGTTATTAGACCGCGAATGAAATTCTGACAAAGCGATATTGTTATTTTTTTAAATTTTATTTGCAAAGAATTGTTGCTAAAATTGCAATAATAGTATTGACCGAGCCAGCGATCCTATATAGTAAGTGAAAATATATTTATATATTTAATATTAGAAGTAAATATTAATTGACATCCTACCGGACTCGGCGCGAGCTGCGCCGTTTTCGGGGCAATGACCTGCGCCAGCTGGCCATCTGTTCCCCACTGGCATAGTCCTCACGCTTTACCTGTTTATTTCAAAATTTGTTCGAAATCTATGCCTCCAATTTTATTACATAAATATGACAAGAATCGAGTACCGAGACCTCTCCTTTAATATTTTAGGTGAATTATCAATGACATATATGTTTCACGATAATATTCGGACATACAACATAAACTTATACGTAGGTAATATTATTACAATTTAAGGGTCGGTTTTAAATCGGTTCATAATTTATGAGATAATGAAATATATTTTATGTATGTATTTAAAAACAAGTTCGCCGTGAAATACTAGAATAAATATAATTTAAAAACATTTTATAAATTGAAAATTTTAATATAAAATCTAAACACTTCCACTAAAGATTAATAAATAATCTAAACACTTCCTGTAATCATTTCTTGCTGGAAAGATATTTTCGCATCGAATTTTTAATTATTATTACATCCAATGCTTGTTAATAAAAAATTAACTGACAGTTAAGAATATAATTTTAAAAATATATTTCACTTTTTTAAAAAAAATCTTTCCCTTTCACTTTGCGAGATTTTCCACTATTATATTACTTTTTCTCAGAGTTTTGCTTTTATATACTGTTTGGCCATATAAACAAAAAGCAGCAAGAAAAGACAAGTGTATTTTTTATTTTAAAAAAAATAAAAAAGCTATCTTCTATCAGAATTTTTTCGCGTCTAATGATTTATAAATTAATTTTTCAATATTTCCAATTATAATAATCACATTTACGATTTTTTATTATTATTTTTAAATTGTTTAAATTTTGTTTTTATTCAACCAGATCTTGTTGGAATCGGAGCTAGGGGTAAGACACTAATGAAATGTTATGCGTGTAACATATTGTGCTAGCCCTTATTCCTGTAAACCGCTAGGTTGTACCAATAGCATAATTATTTGTATTGTAAAGTAGTGTTGAAATGATTTTTGTTTGTGTACTATTTGTGTATTATATTTTTTCAGGCGGTACAAGGAATTTGGGCGCCCGGAATAGACGACGCGACTTGCGTTAGAGTCAACCATAAGTTTAGGCTGATTGCAATCGGTAGAGGAAAGTGAGTAGTTGATCAGATGTACTTGTAAAATCGCATGTTTTAAACATGACATGGCTTTGTTGTTTATTAGCAAAGAAGACCTTCTTCGCGGTGTATAGCGAATTTTCTGGAAAACATTTGGTTTTAGAGAGAAAAAAAAATTGTAGTAATTTCTGTGGAGCGTTGCCATTACTAACGCGCGAACTCTAACGTGTCGCCTCGCTTCGCGGGGCTCCTTGAATATTAGTCATGTGCACTGTACTAACTTGACCAAACCACAAAGACATAAAATAAAGTACACATGACTTTTGATGATGCCGGATGACCATGTCTACCCTTTTTTTCCCCACTCCTTTCTCGTCCAAATCCTTAATCCCTACCTATCCTATCCAATAAACCTATTTTATCCAATTTCCCAGGATGACAACGCACTCGCGACTCAATGTTGCGAGTGTCTATGGGCGACGTTATCGCTTACCATCAGGTGAACCGCCTGCTCGTTTGTCTTCCTTTCCATAAAAAAAG
>JAOCPS010693729.1:0-10611 GCA_025505425.1 Graphium colonna | reverse complement strand
ATGGCTAAGTGTCGCTTTGCGTTCCAAACAACAAAAGAAAACATATTAAAAAAGTTGTTAGCTGATTCATATTCAATTCATAATTGTAGTTATTTTTTTAAGAGAAGTGTTAATATTTGGTATTTATGCTCAGTATTTATATAAGTATTTATTTATGTATCTGTAAACAATATTATGTATGTATTTAATTTTATGTATGTTTATATTATGAAATACTTAGGATATATATATATATGTTATATATATGTGCACCTACCTGATTTTCTCTGTACTACCCAACGGTAGACTGCTTGATAATGCCAATGGGCATTAAGTCCACCCTTGAACATATTTTGTGCATAAAGTATAAATAAATAAATAAAGTAGCTACTGGACACAGCAACGAGGATGCCCTTCAGACTGAAGGATAAAATTTACAAATCCGTGTATGGATCAGAATGCTGAGCTTTGAGTGATGAACATGAAGGTTGATGGTTGGAAGCGAAGATGTAGACCGAAAAAGCTATGGTTGGATTGTGTAACAGAGGATATGAAGGACAAAGGAGTGAGCGACTCAGTAACGGCTAATAGAGATGAGTGGAAAATAAAAACATGCTGCCACGAACCCAATTAAATTGGGATAAGGGTAAGAGGAAGAAGAAAAAGAAGTGAAATTTTGGTTTTAAGAACGTTCACTTCCAAGGCGTTTGAAAGTTGGTTTCGCTGTTTTTTCTGATGTTCATTAAAGAAGAATTTTACTTTTACATTAATACAAAAGATTTAAAAAAGAACAATCAAGTTGAGAACCTTTTCCTATTTTTAGGCCTGTTGTTTTCTCGCCCAAAGTCAAGTAAATCCAAAAGTACAACCATTCGATGAAAAAAGCAGCCGCCAGCGTTCTTGGAGTTGAATTATTTAATTATTGTAGTTAGGTTACTTCTATTGCTTTATAAATATTTTTGTTGTAAATATATTCAATCAGCATTAATTTGAAACAACTTTTACTTCAACTGACTTTTTAATATTTATTACATGTTAAAAGTTATTATAAACACAATAATTGTTACTTTCGTTAGTGTTGTTACCCCGATGTTTAAGTTCATTAAACATACATGATTTTTGCTTGTATATTTTTTTCATTACTTTAATAGTGTTCCACCGTGGCTTTTTAAAAATAAATTTATATCGTTTCTCTTTAAACATATTGCAAAGAATTATATAATTATTATTATTAATATATCCTAAGTTTTAATCCATAAACCTTACTGAGTTCAAAACAAAACACAGTACTCTTTGTTCTCACTTCGAACACATTTATCAAAGATTTGTGTACATCTGTGCACCTTGTCGCAAGTACAATTGTTTCACAGTGTATTATTTCAGGTTAGGCTAGGAAGTTAATGTTATTTTGAAACTAACTGTGTTGTCTTGAGAGACAAATATTTATAAAATCAATTATTGTGCAAATATTTGATATGATTTGTTTTTTTTCTTAATGTACAATCGTATTAAATGTAAAATAATAATTCACATACACCGAACTTAGAATAAGATATAAATATTAAAGTAAATTCCTCATTAATGTAATCAAAAACATAAATTACAAGTTAGTTATGTATTTTAAGCAATTTATCCAAAATTTTTTTGAAAAAAAATTAGCACAGCTTTCCTTTTTATTTTAAGCCATTTGTTTTCGAACTGGCAGAAAAAAATTAGATATAGATTATTCTTCTGTATGTCTTCTGTATATGTATGTAAGAAAATTACTACTGGATAAAATTTTGTATTTTTTTTGTTTTGAATCAACATCATAATTTCAATGTATAATTATATTTTTTTTCATTTTTGTATGTAATGGTACAACGCTGGGTATAATAAAAGCTACGTCAACGCTTAGGGCGGATAGTGCCTATTATTATTAGTTTGACGGTTGTAGACTTCAACAAACAATCAACATCTTTCCTCTTTGATTATAACTTGAATGAAACATGTATTTATCCAATCATTTTATCCCAAAAAGGTTTCCATTTAGTTTGATTATGTTTAAATATTTCTCAATTCGGGACTCCAGTATTAATAAATGAATTTAAGAAATATTTTTGTTAGTATTTAGTTTCGGATTAGCCACAAAAGTTTTATCCGTTTTCGGATCAGCCACAAAAAATTACTGAATTTTTTTTGTGAAAATAATGTTCTATCTTAAATGCCTTTTATAAGATTATTAGATCTCTGATTTCATTTTAAAATATTGAAATAATTTATTTTTTTACTGCGACGGAATACACTCCAAGGAAGAGAAATCGGTAGTATCAGATAAGCTGGGTTAACAAAAGGTTTATATAAAAGGTCATAACATCTTAGGAAGTACAGACAGCCACAGGCTTAAGTGCAAATTGTAATTTATATTGAAAACTCTTAGCGTTTTGTGTAAACTAAAATTTTACGAAGACTCTGACATATTTTTTTTGGGAAATCAAACGACTCCAGTTACTTACTTAAACCTTAAACAACCTTATAATACAGTTCGGGTAAGGACACTGGTTATATAAACATGAAATTTCTAAAATTTTAAATATATGTATTTTTATTGTCTCACATATATCTGGAATCTATAATACATGAATTCAATATACTTACTTTTTATAACCACTAAAATTTTAAAAGTAAGATGATTAGTTTTATCTAAATTAAAAGTCAACCTTTTAAATTTAATACAGGAGTAAAACTAAACATACATATTTTGGGTTTCGACACATGAATAATATTAAAATAATAGCATTCGAGTAAAAATGCAAATATTTGCCTAGTTAGTATCAAAATATATTTCTTTAAATAAGCGCTTGGTATACGCAAGTTGTGCTATGAAAGTATTCACCAATGCTAAAATAAGTATGTCTTAAGGAAATAAAAGAGTATTTTTTATTTCACATTTAAATCTCTCAAAAGGTAAGCTTAATACTGTTCGTGGAATACTATTATAGATGCGTACACCGTGTCCCATAAATGATTTGTTAATCTTTTGAAGGCGAAAGCTTGGTGTACTAAGTTTATCCTTGTTTTTCGTTTTTACACTGCGTCACTGCGTCACTGTTTATAACGAAACAATTAATATTTTGCCTAACAAATAAAATGTTACAATATTTATACTGGGATGAAACCGTAAGTATATTAATCTCCTAAAATAGTTGTAGCAGGGTATCCCGACCTTCGGTGTTATATATTGCTCGATCAGCTCTTTTTTCCAGTATAAAAATTATTTTAATATCTGCTGCACTGCCCCACAGTGATAGGCCGTAAGATAATATACTGTGAAAATAGCTGAATAAAACTAATCAAGCAGTATCTACATCAGTTAGTTGCCTAACTTTCTTAACTGCAAAAACATTAGAGCTTAGTCTACATGCGAGAGACGATAGGTGAGCATTCCACTGAAGATTTGAGTCTCTTGTAATTTCTAAAAAAGTCGTAGAATCGGTAGTCGTTCATCTACCTACACGATTGGGATAGTATTACAGCTTTTGAACTTTTCACTATTAAGTATAGATTTTTAGGCAGGATAAATCTTATCTGATCATTTTGGAACAAAGGTTGATTTAATACGTAAAAATTTAATTTTTAATAGGTGGAAAACTAATAATTTACTTTAACTGATGTTGTTTTATATAGGCTTTCATATCTATATTTTTTCAAATTATACTTTATTTTCTTACGTTACACCAAATAATAATTTTTCAGTTTTTTTTTTATTTCTTTTAACACTGATATTAGTTCATCAGTGTTGATAATTGACTGATGTTATCTAATTTTTACTAAAATCAATAGTCGTTTCAATTTCGTTTACATGTGTGTATAAATTTTGAAAATGATGAAGAAAAAATTTATAGATGTGAATAAAATTTGTAATTGTTTAGCAAAATTTTGATTCAATTAAAGCTTTATTAATGTTTTGGATGCTTTTTTCTATTTCCATGAAATATTATGTTTTAGAGTTTGTAATATTCGTGAATGAACCATATACCATTTCAACCTTCCTACCAATTCAGCAATTATAGTAACCATGTTTTTAATTGCGTCCTGTTGCGTGCCCAATTTTTCAATCAAACTTTCATATGTATACAGCATCGTTACTATCCAAGTTGATACCTGTGATAGCTTTCATTAAGGAACTATATAAGAAGGGATTTAAGAGTCCTCGCATTGTTTGAACTGAAGGAAATAATTGTTTAAACTTCTCAACAGTAATATTCATAAAGTAATTTGTTTTCTTCTTGACAATAATAAAATCTGAATTGAATGCTTTATTATTATTAAAACAACTTTCAACATGCCTTTTATTGACCTTAATCTATCGATAGAAATATTCTTATTGCTAATTAATTAATTTTAAATCTTAAATCTTGATAACTATTCAATTGTCATAACTGACCAAGGCTTCGCCTTCGTTAACCGGTAGCAATCCCGGATACTTGTCAATCCCGAGCAAATGACCGGCCTGGCGTCCCAACATTTAGATCATCAGAAACAGTAAACTGCGAAGTACGTTCAATGTCTTTAACAGGCGCATTTGTATTTCTTTTGTTGGTTTCAACAGTAACTACAGCTTTCTGGTAACATGGTTTATCTTTCCCTAGCCTAGTAATTACACCTTTTATGAACACGATATCACCTGTGTCTATATCAGAGTGCAATTTACTAGCACGTTTCTCTTTAACCGTTACCTTTTTGTCCATTATCTTATCAGTGAAGTACTCGTATAAGTATTTAGTTCTTTTGACATGTTCCTTCACCTAATTTTGCGTGTAGTGTTTATTGAAATTTCCCGAGAATGTGTCATTGGCTTTTATGGGTCCGAATACTACTTCGAATGGTGTATGACCTGTTCTTGAATTAATCGTATAATTGTCTAAAATGACAGCATAGGTCACAACTGCTATTGCGTCTGTGATTTAATATTTGTATTTTGCGATTAGATAAATTTCGGCGATAGTTGAATCTTCCGATCAATCCCGTATAGTTCGAATTATGTGGGATACCAACACGCAAGATAATTTTGTATAATTATAACATTCTGAACTAATTTTGGTGGGCGTTCCATAAGAGAAAAAATGCTTTATTAAAGGTCTTGTAACTTCAGAGATGTTATTTATTTCGATCGCTTGACCTAAAAAATAGCTCCCTTCTCTTCTGTTCTTTATAAGGGAGGCAAATGACAAGGAGGAAAAAAAAGTTTTGGATAAAAAGGAATGCTCAAACTTGTGACTTTTATGGGTTACACTGGACTAAATTTGGTCGACCCCTATCCCAGATTTACCCAAGAAAATCTCGATTTCAGACACAAGTTTGTTCCGGCACTCCTTGACGTGGCTCTGAGAAATATTTTCCCGGCTGGTATACAAGGTGTTGACTGTTTTGTCATCTTCATAACAATGAATGTTGCTAATACGCAACAAACCATTGATGTACATAAGGCACAGCGTCGAAGATAGAAAACAGCCTTATGGGGCAACAGCGTTTACAGACTTGGCGTCGGAGCATGCACTGTCGACAACGACCTTAATGCACCGATGTGCAAGAAAGCTGGTTAACCATTCTTATAATTTCTCACAGTATGTAAGATGTGATATTGGAAAATAGCGCATTGTGCCATACCCAACCGAAAGCTTTTGCTACTTCCAAACTTACTGTCAAGGTCGCCTCCTTGCTTTTAATTGTTTCCACCCATTGATGGCTCAGGAAGGCGAGTAAATCACCTAATCAACTTTTACGAAAACCGTATTTTAGGTCACTTATCAGCTGATGACCTTCAAGGTATTTTGTCAGTTGGCTGTTGATAATCGACTCCCTTAGTTTTAGTAACAGAAATCGGTGTAGTTTGTACTGACTTTGCTGTGGCCAGGGTGCCTTTGAAGGACCTGGAGGAAAAATTATGCTCCTTATTAAATGGACTGGTATTCACATCGCAAGACACCGCTGCCGTGGCCCAGGCTCGATAGCATTCTTGCTTATAGCGAAAAGCTATTTTGCAAGAATGACTAAACCATGGTCTTGACTTACCGCCGATGGGGATGACAGAGGATGGGATATAAAGTTCCATTCCTTGAAGTACCACATCAGTGATTGAATTAATTAAAGCGCTCGGATCATCCAGTAAGAAGCAAATCTGCGTCTAGGGGCTGGATGCAAGGAAAGACCGCATCCCATCCCAATCTGATGACCTAAAGTGCCATACACACGGAAGGAATAGGCATCTCACTCTGGATTAGACAATGTCCAGAAAAGTGCCAACGGAGATCTTGTAATTATCCGGGTTAGTGATTAGATGAAGGTCCAATACAGAAGGCATATAATCCAACACGTCTGGGATACGTATGGGCGATGACCCCCTTTTTTAACGAGGGATAAATCTTATATGGTTCCCATTGCTTTGTGAGTAAGTCAGCAGGGGTATGTGGGAGTCCCCGTGAGAGTACCTGGATTACCTACTATAAAACCCACGTTTCTTCTTCTTTGTCGCTACAGCCTGAAACACGGCAACACGAAGACGCAATCTTTTTCGACCCTGGCACGACATTTGCTTGTCAGGCTCCATCTTGGTGCTATGCTCGTGCACAGCATTCCTCAGGACCCTTCCACGGGACGGCAGTTAGTTGAGAAGGTTGCGCGCGTAGGCCAGCCTCCTGTACCCAGGTCTTCACCTGCGCATTTCCAGGGTGGCGGCTTTCTCTCTCCGCGGCCTCCTACCGGGTGAATCCGACCTCGCAGTATGCAAGGACGGCACCGCACGATCTCACACTGTCTGTTGTAGCGAGGACTACAGCAGGTAGCGAGAGATCGCTCCCCGCAATAGCAACTAACTCTTGGTGCTGCTTCGACCAAGCTGGGCACTCCGCCAATACGTGACCAGCCGTCTTCTCGGCACATGCGTCACAGTGCTGGCACTCCAGCGTAGGCTCCCTTCCTGCAATGCGGTGCAGATACTTCCCAAAACACCCATGTCCTGGGTCACTCGATAGGAAAGGGTGCCATGCCTCCTATTCAGCCACTCTCTCTTTCTAATTAGTATGCGGCCGCTATAAGTTATCTTCGCAGCCGCACCTACTGGACGGGTCACAATGACCGTGCTCAAGCCAGAATCTATCTTCTATTCCCTCTAGCCGGGGGTTTAACATCGTTCCCAATGCCTCCATGATAGAGCGCCGCAGGAGCTCTTGGTCCGCTAGCAACTGTAGGAATATATGCTTATCTCTGATCTCCAGTCCACCCGTATAGCAGCACCTTCTCCACGGAGCTCTATTATTTCAGACTTTAGCCGTCTATTGTCTGTTGCCATTTTTCTCGTCTCGTCTGAGACCGTGGTCTTAGTAAGGGCCTCCACGGCATCTTTAATACCTATGGCTGCCTCTCTCAGGGCCCTCATGAATGTGCTCTTTAATTTCGTTGATTTCGTAGCTACATTCGTGATTAACGCTAATTGGTGTAGTACCTGTTCTCGCGGGTTCTCCGCCAAAGGTGACTGATCAGCCTCGTCTGTTGTAATTGCAAGACCAGCAGACCTACGTTTTGCACAGTGGTGGGTATGTCCTCAACAGCAGAGGTCGTTCTACTCTTCTCGCAACCAAAATAGGCCAACAATCCTCGCAAAAGAACATCGGTTCCTGCCCAGGATGATTCGTGAGGCTATAGAAATAAAAAAATATCCAAATTTCAACAGGGAAGACGGTTGGGTGCTACCATTTGCTTGAAATCCCATTATTAATAAAATAAACTCAAGAAATAAACACAACACTGCAAGACCTAATAAAGATACAGTTAGTACTTGCTGCGTAGATCGGACTAAAATTAATATTCAAGCTGACGGTATGCAGGATTAACAAGTGACACCAGGACATCAAACACCTCAGTCCTACCCGTGACCATGAACGCAGTAAAGGGTTCGAAACGTCGGGTGCTAAAATTTAAAAATAAACTGCGATAAAATCCGTAAAGTTGTATTATTTAAAAACGTCGCTATTTGTTTGTTCGTTTTTTTATTTGTTTATTCCTTATTGCTAGTACCCTAAAATTAGGACAACAACTTGCGGACTTAATGACTTTGAGCATTCTCTCCCAGTCGACCCTGAGCGTGGAGATAAAGTTGCAATAAATTAAATAAAACATTTTAATATTAAATAAGATATCATATAAATACAAATATACTGAATAAATAAGTATTATACTTAGTAACCACACGTACAGAATAATTATAAATGTCTGATCAAAGCTCTACTTAAAGCGACACTTCGTCATTCAAAAGTCAAAATTAACTGCCGGAAGCATTAACAATGCAAATGTTTGTTGTTATGTTTTAGTTTTTTTTATGGAAGGGTAGACAAATGAGCAAACTGATATTAGGTGATCCCGTCGCCTATGGACACACACAACATCCGGAGAGTTGTGAGTGCGTTGTCAACCTGGGAAATTATAAAGAAGTGGTTTATTGGATGGAATTGGGTAAAGATTAAGGATTTGGAGGGGAATGAATGAAATGTGGCGGCTGAGATCACCTGGCCCAAGGCCGTCGACCCCTCCTTCGTCTTTCCGGCTCCCGGCTACGCCGTGTTCGTTTGGATAAGCATGAATTACGTAATTATTTTTTTAACTTTAGATTACGTTTACTCAGTGGTAAATCAATGTTTAATAATAATATTCTTCGATACCCACATATAACATCTTAAAGTATTTTTACGGTGGTAGAACCAGAAGTAGCTTTTGCTGCTGCCGAGGGCACGGTTCGAACCTGGTAAGTACCACGACCTCACAGGATACAGGCGTGAAGTAGGAGCTCCTTCCTTGAGAACTCCTGTCTTAGGCCGGACAGTGCAGGGGGCCGATTGCCCATCCCCCCTCCTCCTCCCCCCAAATGACAGAGGTAATAAAAGATCATTTATCCCAGGGAGATACCAGAAATCCTGGAGAATCCCCACTGTGCACCCACGGTCAGTGAGCGTACGGCCTGAGCGTGGGTGCTCAGGTAGCCCCACGTATAGCTGTGGACTTCTGCAACATCAGGGGATTACATTTCAACCTAAATGCCGCCCACTACCACCTTGAGACGGCAAAGTCGGCCGTGCTTTTTTTGACCGAGACTGAAATATCCTCTCCGGCAGACATCTCCTATCTCGGTTACCCGGGGTACAAATTGGAACATACATTTGCACCCCGCACAGGAGTGTGTGTGTACGTCAGAGAGGATATCTGTTCTCGACGTCTCGGCAGTTTTGAAAGTAGAGACCTGTCCACTGTATGGCTACG
Source organism: Graphium colonna (assembly GCA_025505425.1). NCBI lineage: Eukaryota > Metazoa > Arthropoda > Insecta > Lepidoptera > Papilionidae > Graphium > Graphium colonna. The sequence continues at coordinate 1,341 of JAOCPS010693729.1, read as the reverse complement.
AGTTGACTGCGACGATCATCCTCGCGTCTATGCGTGCCTGTATAGGTCTCATAGCGCTAACACCGAAACTGACCGACTCATTGACCACGTCCAGATGGCTACAGATTCCGTGCTGCCCAGGGATCGTGCTTCTTGGCGATGCTCTGACGCCAAGTATATGAACCCTGGTGTCGCACACTGTTCCTTCTGCACATCAATGAGTTGTTGCGCATTAGCAACATTCGTTGTTATGCAGATGACAGTTCACTCGACACCTTGTATACCAGCCGGGCAAATATTTCTTAGGATCGCGTCGACGAGTGCCGGAACAAACTTGTGTCTGAAATCGAGACTTTGCTTGCCATAATCTCGGATTGGGGTCGACTAAATTTAGTCCAGTTTAACCCACAGAAGACACAAGTTTGCGCGTTCATCGCTATAAAGAAACGCTTTGTCGTATCTCCTCTTTCCAAAACACTTCCATGGTCGCCACAGCGCCGGTCGGAATTCTTGGCGTCGACATATCGAGCGACGTTCAGTTCCGCCTGAAGTTATACAAAGCGCAGGTACGACCGTACATAGAATACTGCTCTCACCTCTGGGCTGCGGCACCCCTTTACCAGCTTCTTCCATTTGATCGCATCCAGCATCGAGCTACTCGAATTGTCGACCATCCGGCTCTCTACGATAGGCTCGATTCTTTGGCCCTGCGAATACTTGTAGCATGTATTAGCATACTAAACCGCATTTACCACGGGGAGTTGTCATAGGAATTGTTCGGTTTAATACCAGCTGCACAATTTGCTCATATTACAATGCGACAATCCACCAAATACCACCAATACCATCTCGATGGTTGGCAGTCCACCACAGTGCGTATTCATCATCATTTTCTGCCACGCATGACTTCCCAGTGGAACCAATTATCACCAGCTGAATTTCCGGACCAAAACGACTCAGGGACCTTCAAAAAAAGAGCATGTTCCGACCTTAAAGACCGCCAACGCTCCTGTAACCCCTACGGTGTTGCTTGAGTCCATGGGCGGTGGTGATCACTTACTATCAGGTGAGTTTATTGCTCGACTACCTCCTTCTCTTTAATAAAAGCGTCGACAGTAAATGTTGTACTCATTATTAAAAATAAAATATTACTATATTTACAGATTACTTACTTTGTGCTGCTGTTAATTTGTTTGGTAAGGGCAAAGTGTACTGATCACCCAATTGCCCGGCAATAAAGGTGATCCATGGGTCGGATGAACATGTTAAAAGTCAATCTTGCATCTAATCTTTGTCCTATGAGAGTGAGATGAGGCTATGAGAATTAAAGAAGATAGGGCGGACTTGTTTTGTCACACTTGT
>JAOCPS010693618.1:0-10612 GCA_025505425.1 Graphium colonna | reverse complement strand
AGAGTAAAGGAACAGAGAGTGCACCTGTGTTTGCGCGTACATTTGTGCACTATAATATCTCCTGCGCAGTTGGCTTATCACAGATTAGATTGGCCGCCATGGCCGTAATTTCGGTCAGGAGGAATTTAAGTTCAAAATGATCTTTAAACTATTTAAAATGGACAAAACGGCAATTAATATCTTCTTCGTGCGCGCTGCATGTATGTATGATTTTATAGATAGCAGCACACTAAAGGGCCTAAATAACTATGCGCCATTAACCTTGCTATCAAATGTGAACGAACTTTGTCATTAGATCAAAAGATAAGCGTTAAATAAACAGTTAATAAATCATGCCAATTTATTAGTATAAATAAATATTCTTTACTAAGTCTTTATTTAATGTGATTTTTATATTAAAAAGTTAAAATATACATATTTACTTTGAAAGTTACCATTATATGTAAATATACGGTTTTATTTTGTAATACTACAGTATAAAAATGTAAAAAAATTACCACTCACATTTGAGAACTTTTCTTAGCTTCGTCGGATGTCCGTTACACAATTGGATAAACTTTATTAATATATCTATATATACAACTATTCGTCATCTTAAAACCAATATTAATTAAACTCTACGAAAATTAACGAATAGAAAATCAAACTAAAATAAGCGTCTGTGATGGTATGAGCGATGTCGGTCATAATATTGTCAGTATTATACAACACGATTATTTTATTCTCAAAATCAGCGATTTTACGGCACCATTCGTTCCCGCTCCGTTCCGCGGCATCGTGCTCTCTATCCTTGTCATTTCGGTGCGTTTGAAGACGGTTGTTTCTTTCGCACACGGATTGGCAGCATTAGCATTGTGCGCTTGGAGAACCTCGCCTGAACCACATCGCGAACCGGCCTTTGCTGAAACCTACCCTATGATATTAAGCTTGTCGTAGCTTTTAATGAAAATTGATGTATCATAAATATATAAGCTTGGCCTGCAGTAGTACTACCAAGTACTATATCCGCATTGAATTCCGTGATGAAATACAAGTTAATGAAAGTCATATACATACTAAGTTTAATAAAAGTTCTAGTTTTCACTTTAATTTAAAATATAAAATTAAACTGAAAAAACCCCAAACGTTTAAGATGATATCGTAAAATTGTAGAGTTACTCAGTTACACGTTATATTTTTCAGCCCTCAAACAACCCACGAGAAGACATATTGTATGCTAATATAAAAAAAAATCAATTCATTTACTAGGATATTCAAATCGTAATACAGACCTTTTCAATCATCTATTGACACAAATAATACTTAGACTCGGAACAACAATGTGTGGATCACAAAAATATGGAGCCAGCGCGGGGACAGAACCCACATCACGTGATGTGCGTCTATTATAAAATTAACCTTCATATTACAAATAACATGTGAAAAGAAATCATAATTGATTAGCAAATTCACGGCTAGCGTGAGTACTGACTTTTTATTACTTCTTCTAAAAAATGTCCTAGTCCTCAACTATAGCGTTTGGCCATGAAGGATCCACAAATCGGGAAAGTTCTTTGGTTTTGTTGTTTCACTCTATTCAATTTCGTTCTTCCAGATATCACACCGAACAAGACGTTAAGCAACTCCGAAGTATGTATATGCAAACAAATTAGTCCTGTTAATATTGAAATCTTGTATGTGTATCTTGTTGTGGATACTTGTTGCACAAACACACAAAAACGGCTCTTGTTACTAGATCTCAGTAACTGCAGAGTATGATAAGTTGATTAGCAGTAACTCGTAGATGGTTTTAAACAAAATCTTAGTTTTTAAAAAAACGACTTTAATTTTTGTTTACTTTGTTTGCTTGATAAACTTTGTTTGCATTTAGTGAAGCGTCTCTAAGCTCAGCTCCTAAAAGATTGAAAAAAACCCAAAAATATATCATTAAAACTTTTCCGAACAAGGATTACAGTATTTTCTACCAAGTATCCCTGAAGTATTTTTAATGCTTTTATTCCCGAAAATGTTGTGTATATACCTTCGAAACTTTTTTAATACCTGCCGAAATAGTTCAACCGTTTTCTTTAAACTTATTTCAATAATTTAGATCATAACCGGAGATGACGACATAATTAATTACTTTGTCAAACTAGATCAAAGAGAGAAAGAATCTTTGAAGCTTTAATCTATTTTTAACACGCTTTCATTAGCTTCATCTGTATGTTTGTTTGCTTGTTTGTAACCGATTCTTTCGAACACTATTTTGACCCAATTTCCGCGGACAGATTTTATTCAAATTTTGCAGATTTTTCAGGGGCCGATGACATTGCAATAATTTGATAATCGTATCCCATTATCCTGACTAGGATCGCCAGGACTTATAATTTTTTACTTTTTGTTCGATTTCTCATTAAAGAGTGTTTTTTTTAGTTTTTGAAACTATATTTTATTATTTAACCAGTAATGCAAATGTCATCACTATTTTGAATTTCGTCATGTGTGATAAAGGCAGGTCAAATTCATTTCAACAGGTCACCTTAATTTTTTACTTACATTTTAACTTTTTTCTTACGATTTAATTAAAGTCGATTTAAATGATATTGAAACTAGCTCATTAGACATTCTTTTGGAGATACCAAATGAATATCATAATTACAGATAAGTACATAGGTAGGTTAAAGAACTGCAAATGTTTGATCACTCAACTTTTCAACATAGTAGATATTTTGACTTACAAGATGTAGTTACATAATATTAACTAAATCTTGGTGTAGGCACAGAAGGGAGTGGCCATCTCCACAGGCGTAGCGATGCAATCTCATATATGAGAACATCTGTTCCTTTGAGTGTAGCTTAGAATTTAAAATGTAGGGAGAACTATAGCTCGCGGTATCGCCTGTGTAGAAATTACTTCATTCAATCCGTTAACCTCAAAATATTAATACGGAATACGGAATTTGTTATTGTAACGTATCGCAGAAACTTTAAACAATTGTTAAACTGAATTTTACACATCGACGCCATATGTTCATTTAAGATTTTTATTCTTAGATTAAAAATAATACAGATATAGCGCAAAGACTAACTGTATGGTAGATTTAGATTGTACAGTCAAAATTCCGTTTACCCTGCATATAAATGACTTGTTGTGCATCAGTAATATTCATTGCTACGCAGATGATAGTACTGTTGACACTTTGTATACCAGCCGGGCAAATATATCTTAGGACTGCGTTGATGAGTGCGGGAACAAAGTTGCGTCTGCAGTCGGATTGGTAAATTACTACAACTAAATTTAGTCCAATTTAACCCGCAGAAGACAAAAAATTACACGTTTACTGTTTAAAAGAAACCCTTTTTCTTACCTCCTTAGTTTGTAAATAATTTCCTGGTTGACACACCATCAGTCGGAATTCTTGGCGTTGACATAACGAGTGATGATGAATTCCGCAGTCATTTGGAAAGCAAAACCAAGCTAGCTTCGAAGAAGCTTGGCGTCCTCGGCAGAGCAAGACAGTATTTCCAACCATCCCATTTTATGCAATTATATAAAGCACCAGTTCGCCCTCTAATGAGATATTGCTCACATCTCTTGGCTGGGATACCTTACTACCAGCTCCTTCATCACATTTAACGTCAAGCGTCAGGAATAGTCGACGACCAAGCTCTTTCCGGTTGGCTGGACACCCTCGATTTGTGAAGGGACGTCGAATCTCTTTGCGTGTTCTACCGTATGTACCACGGGGAGTGTTCCAAAGTATTGTTCGGAGTAATACCTGCTGCTACTATGATGTCACAAACCATTCAACACCATCGACACCACCTTGATAGTTGGCAGACCACCACCGGGCGTTTCTGGCATTATTTCCTAACACGCACGATCTCCCTGTGGAATGAATTGTCGCCGGCGGTATTTCCGGACTGATACGATTTTGGGACCTTCAAGAAAAGAACGTAATCCTACCTCGAGGGCTGGCAACGTTCTTATAACTTCTCTGATCGGCGGTGATCACTTACTATCAGGTGAGCCGCTAGCTCGTTTGCATCCTTATTCATAAAAAAATATGAATTTGAAAAATAATCATCTCCATGCCATTCATAATCTTTCGGAATGGAAGACTAAAATTTTTGCAGTATCAGCTAATGCAAAATGTAATCAAATGAAAAAATAACTATGGGTGAATTAAGACTAGCACACTGTATTGTTAAATAGAAATGGATCAAATATAACTTATTGATAAATTTTATTGTAAACACATAAAATTAAATATTGACTATTGAATGGGGGAAACGTTCAACAAGCTTTGTGACAGACGTTATTTCTTAAAAAGGAAAATGTTTTATTCTTAATGCGTTTTTAATAAAAACGATATTATTTCTTAAAAACGCATTAAGAATAAAACATTTTTTAATTGTTTTGTCTGTTATGTAAAATCATTTTTAAGAATTTGAAAACGAATTTAAAGTAATCGTCTAGCATTTAAATATTTAAAGACTTTTGATTAATGTTTAAATCCAGTGTTTATAAGCACTTTGCTATTTAATCAAATCTGACTAAACTGCCTTAATATATTACAAAAAGGTCCTTATTAATCAGAGAACGATGGGGATAAAATCATAGACTTACTAGAACCAGCATCGTAAACAAATTCTTTGCGCCAGCAACGCAGTGGCGGTAGCGAAGAAAGTGCAAACGCACACGTGTGTGTAAAAATAAAGTAGGTAGATAAGTATCTACTAAAGTAAGCTTTTCACAAAAGATAGTGGCTTTAGTGAGAATTAATTCTGTAGGTTATTTATTGTGTAATTTTTGTCTCAAAAAGTAGTACAAAAAATCACAAAGATACTTTAGTGCATACCTAACTAAGCCATAAAATAATTCGCAAAGGGTATATATAAATTTTGTACAGTTTTGTAATTTTTATATTTAATATAATATAAAATATATTTTTTTCATTGTATATTTTTAAAAAACAGACACACATACACCCACCCACTCAAAGACAAGTACTGCATACCTATCTATGATATATCTAATACTATGAAAAAGTGAACACACATTTAACCACAAACATTTTGAATAATAAAAATTTTAAAGTAGAACGAAAACCTCTTGGTGCCAGATTGCCGTAAAACTTTACTTAGTCTACGCATTTCTTTAAAGAACTCAATCAAGTGTCAAAATGGCCGCCACAGTAAGATGCGTACGCTGCTCTCTTTGTGAAGTGAAAATATTGTTAAATAATTAGATAACAAAGTGATTCGGTTGCTTACCGATGAAATGTGACCCCTTGACTTTAATTGTTTTGATTGAACTATTTGTACATGTTTTGAAAACGCAATAAGGCATTTTGTGTGTTGACACTTCGCGTCCAAACGTAGCGAGCGTTGGACGCCGCCGACTGGAGCATCTGCGGTGCGGACATCGCACTTTGTTGCGCACAGGTTTTGTTCTCCGTGCTATGTCTAGTACATTATACGTCAATGGATAAAATAAAATAAATAATTGGTTTACTGGTAATAAAATAAAACAAGTGTACAATGAAACGGGATATCAAGAGTTTTGCTACTTGGCAATGATTTGAAAATTAATCTCAAATAGAGTTCCAGTTTAGCTTGTTGATTATCTTTAAAGGTTTCTATTTAACGACTTTCCGCCTATGTATTGAACCATATCTATGGTTTAATAATACATTTAAGATTTTTTTAACTATTTTTATATTGAGAAATTATGTAATAATTATCCCGTCTAAGTTCTCACACATGTTACATACCATCGTACTATAAAATTCGCTGACATGGTATCATTCATCGATCGTATGTATTTCCACCAAAAAATGTCGCTATATCGCAATGACGCAAATGCCGATTAATTTTTCACACCAAGTCACCGTGGATCCGGATCCGTGGACTTGGGACGACACTACAGTCGCGGGCATTTCTACCAAATTATGTCGCAATGTGGGAAACGCTGATTCTACAACACGAGGCTCAACGGTGGTAACAGCGCGAACGCAACACCTCACTTTTTTCACACCTCGAAAATGGTCACTAGCTTGTAGTTTATAATTGTAGCAGGTAATTAATAAATTGATATTAATTAAATCTATTGTTTTACGTTCTTAAACATTTAATATAATTATAGTAGGTGTAATAATTTCGTTATTTAAAACTAATAGTAAATTTAATACAAAATGCAATACTTTGAAACTTTAAAGCAACAATCACAAAGAAATGTGTAGAAATTTGTTTGTTTTGTGTAAAATAGAAAAAAACTTGAAACAAAATCCTTTACATATATCATTACACTTCAGCCAGAGCTTGTCGATAATCAACAATGGGGCCGAAACAAACCAACTGTTTAAGATATGAGACGTGTGTGGCAGTTACTTTTCCTATATCTCAAAATATGATAGGTAATATAATGTCGTTCTATTGCCATATTCATAGTTAAAAGAATATAATTGTGTACATATTTATAAATTGGAATTTAGAAAAGCTATATTAAGTACAACGATATTAACATGTATTTCATATTTGAGTATACAAATATGCTTCTCCATATTTAACCGATAACATAAGAAGGAGGTTCCCAATTCGGATACACTCTGTTTCTTAGATACGCCCGTGCGTATCTCCGTCATTTGGGAACCGATTTCAAAAATTCTATTTTGCTTCAAAAGTGCAATAACCAAATGCTCCCATAAGAATTAAAAAAAAAGCCGGTTCAAAAGTTTATCTTTTAATCAGTGCACTTCTAAGGGGTTTAAAGTCGGTTTATGTAATTTTCTGTTAATCTATATCGGTGTAATATTATTATATTAATACTTTTAAAACGCTACACTTATTGTAAGATCTATGTCTTGTGTTAAGGGCGTTTTACATACATAAATCAGACAAAGACACCCAGATCGGTAACACGACCTGCGATGCCGGCAACCAATGTCTTAGCAACTTCGCCAACCTGTCATCATTATCTCGTTATAAGAGAAGCGAATGATAAACTTAGTGTAACAATAATGATGTTATTTTATTAATGATCATGGAATAGTTAATAGTGATGAAGATTTAGTACTGAAAAGATAAACAAGTTTATTTTTAATAAAATTACAAAAAGCGACATCAAACGCCTTCAAAGTGTGTTCCGATTTTCACAAAAAAATTCTAAGACTATTAAGGAAGTGTAACCTAGTGTAAGTGTATCAGGAAAGTATCATAAGTTGCGGAGATATGTGCGAACATTCCTAACTTTTGTTATTTTTATTTAAAAAAGAAGACTATCTACAAAAAATGCTCTATTATATAAAGGAATAATTTTTGAAATTAGTTCATAGATGACGGAGAAACGCGCCAAAATACATAAATTCAATTTTGTTATTTTGATTTAAAAGAAAAACTACTTAACCGATTTTCCTGAAAATTTTATGGGATCATTCCCGAAGTATATCCGGTTCATAAATGGCGGAGTTATGCGCAAACGTACATAAAAATATGTAAAACATCAGAATGAGAACCTTCCTCCTTTTTTGAAGTCTAAAGTCTAAAGGAGAATACTTCGAAAAGCAATAAATACATTTTTAAATAGTAATGTTGTGTCATATCCTTGATTCTCGAAATTTTCAGTGCCGCCCTCGTATGCTCTGTACATAGCACCTTTATTTAATTTACTTCGATATTTTAGACGTTTATTAAAAATGTAAATTTTTACTTTGGAATTCCATACCATGCAAAATGTCACCCAATTTTGTACTCAAGCGTAGGTGAAGAGTATTTTACGGTTCTTAATAACATTTTAATGTCTTATACATGAAAATGACTTATTACAACTTATTTAAACAGTTTCAAAACGTCAGATTACTTACTGTTATTATTATAAAAATCGTATTCAGAAATAACTTAAAACCTTTGTTCGTTTGCACATATAACATATCTATTTAGTTCATTTTTGTATACAAGCTGTTCCTAGTGGTTTTACCCACCTTCGTGGCCTTATTTATATTTCTGTCGATAATTTGTAAAAATATTTTATTAAGTCCAACCTTTGCTTTTTATTAATCTCCTTTAAAAAGATAAAATTCTAACCGTTATGTATAGATAGATTCATTATTGAATAAATTAATTTAATTTTATAAAGTAGAGGCTATTCACGTATTTCAGAGGATTTTCTAGTAGATATCTGAAGGAAATACAACGGCTAATTTACTTAGTTAGACCACACGGCACAGCCACCCCGCTCCTTCTATGCCGTACAAAGAACGCATACGCAAAATTTAATGACCATCGTTTTCAAAAATTTTAAATAACCACATAAAAACGAGACAATCTGACATTTACATCTTTTACATTAGTTACTAAGTACGTCACAGAAAAGAAATGTCAAAGTTTAAACACTCCATTTACAAAATCTATTTTAGATGGTTGAGGAGAAATTTTACTCTCTCTATATAAAAGGGAGACGGCTTTCTTATGAATAGGGTTAAAAGGGTTTTAGGAAGAGTAAAACAATTGTCAAATGTACAGATCTTATAAATAAATATAAGAACTTATAGTAGTGTCAATTTGAAACTGCTTATGCTGAATCCAAACCTATCATAGGTGGTTCAGAGATCACAGCACCGAGTCCAATAGAAGAGCGCAAAATTCTGATGGGCTTAAATCAATTAGAAAGATGAAAGATATAAAAACAATAGAAAAAAAAATCAAAACTGTTCGGTCCTTCTGTCTTGTTCTCACAGTTTCTAGCTACTGGTTTATTCTTTAAAGCTTGATGTAAAAGGACAGCCACTTTTCAAATACTCCCACTGCTGTACATAAGTCTTCTTTAGAGAGAGGGTATATGGCATCCGACATGCCTAAGAGCGAAATGTGAGAACTCCACATATCCTAGCAATATTTTAGTACTTCCTGAGTTTCTGTAGAATATTTTCCTTAACCGTCGAGTGGGGGGTATAAAAAGGCACTTCAATTTTAAATCATAAAATCGACAATTTTACTGGGGCCTACACCAAGGATTGAATTCAGCTTTTCCTAGAGTAAACAAAGTTAAAGGCAGGCAAGCAAACCAGGCCACTGAGCCACTATAGCCATGGTGGCTTAGTGTCCTGGATTTGTTCTCCTATGGTCTATTCTTTGAATACGGCTAAATTCTTGGTTATACATTTCTTTTTTAAAAAAAACTTACTAATATTACTATTCCCAGCTCGAATTACCTTACGTTTCACGAGGTACGTTATACCCTCGTTACTATAACAGATTTCCAGAAAGATCGCTCCAGCGCCCCAATCTTGTGAACTGAACACACCGAGTCTCTTCACTAAACTACAAGTCGACTTAAAAATACTTCGTATATTACCCACACGATGTAACCACGCAGATGAAAACAAGCCAAATCTCACTTCTGATCCTTTGTCAAAGAATTATATCATGTAAAATTATGCCAACCTCCATCTTTGGATGTCATGACTCCTGTTTTAAAGCAACAAACAAATGTTATTTATCCTTCATTTAAAAAAAATATCTTTTTATCTAGTGTACTCACATTATTATTTATAGTTAAAGATAATTCGTTGCATAATATTCAACTCCACAGTGACACACAAACACAACAATAGCTGTTAAGCGCCCTTACCACGAATAACCATGAAATGCCAAAAAGGTCATTATGATGAAGTTAAGCCATTGAGATGAATTAAACTCCATATTATAAAACGGGCAATTTAAAGTAATATTATAGCTATATTGACAAATAATTTTAAAATAAGATCAAAATAAAATTATCGATGAAGGCTTTACGGTTTATATATATACCCCAGATAATTTAGGAAAAAAAATACTTTATTCATATAATACGGTATTTTCACGTGATTCTAATATGTGAAAATCAGTAAGCATTCGGTTCCATCTTGTGCCTATATACTGATATTTATTAGACCACAGTTTACTATAAAAAGACACTTATATATTTTATAAACTATTTTGCTAAATAATTTATAAGATGACGTGCTCAAAACACCTTGGACTTTTCTTATACCGAATACGAAAAGTCCTAAGTACTCCGTCTCGGATAAAAGTTTTAATAATCAAAGCTGTCAATAAAATAATCAAAGTTCTGATATATTTTTTTTACAAATATAATTTGACATGCAGGACATACAAAACAAAAAACAACACGAGAACAATGAGAAGAGGATAAGAAGTAACAAATATAAGATATTATACAATATTCACATAAAAATGGTTCCCTAACTTTTACTACTGAAATACGTTTTTAATAAAAGTAAGTGGTCCGATGTAATAACTCAAAATATAAATTTTTCGCCGATATTTTCTCTTTCACCAAAATTTTGTATATGAGTGTAACAATAGTGATTCCAGCTTATATGGAGAAAAGTTATTATATTATGTTAAAACGTAAAGTACAGGTGGATAGGATTTTACTGACTTAGTAGACGAGTTTTACAAATTAACCTTAGGGTCATCAGTTATAAAGTCTCACTAAGCACACTGAAATTGACGGCGATGGAGTAGTTTAAGCAGCATTTAAGTAAAACCTTTTTTGTTAGATGCGTACTGGCTAGTTACAATCATGATGCCCGGTTAGGTTAGGTTAGGTTAGGTTAGGTTAGGTTAG